>CADDXX010000142.1:15179-65851 GCA_902810485.1 Alauda arvensis
AGAGCCCTGTCCCCTGCCACAGCCGTGTCCCCGGCAGAGCCGTGTCTCCGCTAGATGGAGCGCCCGGAACGGCGGAGCGGGAGCGCTCCCGGCCGCGCTCCGCACGCTCCCGAGCCGCCCCCAGGGCTCCARCCAGCCTTGCCTCCAGCCCCCCGCAATGTCCCCAAAGCAGGGASATCACCCCTGCCGAGGAACGCGCGCCTTCTGCTCGGAATTGCCCCATAGTCTCTAAAGGCTGAATATTTTATTTTGTTGCCTCCCTCTCCCCGAGCACATTGGTGGGAATAAGGGCTCCTGGCTGCTTCTGTTGTGAAAAATCCAGAGTTAATGCTGAGTGCTTGTGTGTTGAGTGGTGCTGAAGAGGTTAACTCTGTGCTCCAGAGGCTTTGGAGAGATTGGGTATGAAGTACTGGAGAAGTCAATGGATGTAACACCGTGCTTAATAGAAACAGAAAATTAGTGATTCTTACTTGCCTGAGGTAAGCACGAGCCTCTGTAATGTCCTGATCTTTGTGCAAAAACCTTCTAAAGGAGAGCAGYCTTAACTGAAAGCTGATATTAGAAATAGCGACAGTCATGACAAGAAAATACCACWGGAAGGATGAGATGTTGCCTTTTAGTTTACAAAAACAGAGGGAAGCCCTTTTCTTTAATATGTTTGACAATACAGAGTATTTAAAATATCTCTTCTATTTCCCCACTTTGTTTTAAAAAGATATGGTGCATCTACAGAAAATAGAATACTATGTGAAATACAGGCAGAGATATTGATAACTGATAGTAATGTATCAAATTATGTTACTGATATCTTCAGATTTATAATGCACTGCTTTTCCTGGTTTGAAGCTATTTTTTCATGTAATYTTAGATAAGGAGGGTTTAGAGAAAGGACTGCTCCACTATTAGATTCTGTGCCACTCGCCTGAATTATTTTTGTACTGCATCARTCACTTTATAAAGTTGAGGAGAAACTACCTTCTTCACATGGAGCATTTAATATGCAGTCATGATTTATTTTTTCTAACTCAATACAATAATTGGAATATTGCATACCTCCTCTGGGTGTGAACTTCTTAATGTAGGCTACTACTGAGAGGTGTTTGAGGTGTAAAATGGTGTGTCCTGGTGCAGGTGATGTGTTTCACAGCCTTCCTTTACTTGATGGAAATGTTTTGAATGTTAGACAGCCTGCTGGGGTAATTCCAAAGGTTAAATTCTTGGTCAAAGGTCTGGAAATGCAAAATTTGAACTTAAGCTTGAAGTTGGCTCCCAGGTCACAACAAACTGAGGGGCCGATTTTAAATGGAACATGTTACATTAAATAAACAGATGCATTGCAAATATAAGTGGGTTTGGGTTTGTAAGTCAGCTGTTGGTCCTTTTTGCTTTGTTTCAGAGCTTCTCTGCTTCCATGTTTTTATTTGCATAGTCAAGATTGAGCCAGGTTTTGCTGGTGGCATTTTCCAAATGATGTTCTCAGTGACTGTGGGGAGAAGGTGCCTGTCTGCAAGTTCTCTGCCTGTGCCACAAGCCATGACATGGGCAGCCCAGAGAGCTTGGAGGAGGGAGTGTTGCCTCTCATGGTGCTGTGGTAGGCATTTCATCACCACTGTTAGTGTGGAAAAAGGTTTTAACTCCTAGGATGTTTCTATGAAGTCCCACACAGGCTGATGTGTAGAGAGACAGTGTAGGTGGTTGGCTTTTGTTGTTGTTGTTGTTAAATGTTGGTGTTTGTTGTTAATAGATAGGTCCTTGATAATATCAGCAGCTGAGGGTGGGGTGGGTTCAGTTCCTGACCCAAGAGGGCAGAAGGATGGTGGGAAGTGCCCAGTGCTGAAGGTGCAGTTCCTTTGCCATTGCTCACTCAGTTGTGGCAGAATGAAGGGAAGATGGAGTTGTTGGAATTTGCAGATGAGCTGGGGTGTGTGTGCTGCTCGTGGGAGTGCATGGGGCTGTGACAGGGACACTGTCATGGTGCTGTGACAGGGACACTGTCCCTGTGCTGGGGCAGGGAAGGTCAGGCTGTGCACAGGCATTCCTGTCCCTTTGGCACAGCTGTGGTGGCACTCAGGGTATATATAGCCATGACTGGGCCTGTGGGGTGATTAATGGGCTGGGTTAGGGACAGAAGTGTGTGTAAACAAGGAAATGGCTTCAAAGAAGAGACATTGATTTTATATTTATAAAAAATAAAACACACTTTGTTACCTTTTTTCTTTTTAGACATAATGACAAGTTATCCTTGGAAGGGATGAAAATTGGTAATGACTCTCCCCTGCATCTCTTGAAGGAGCATATATCAGGCTAAAGAATTGTGTTTCTTTTTTAGGTCTCTTACACTACTGAATTATGTATGTTTATTGTTTCTCTGTGTACAGATGATTTGGGTAGTTAAGATATTGCTGTTCTTGTTTTAATAACACAATTATGTAAATGTCAGGAATCCACAGTGTTTGTGGGTCATGTTTTTCTGACTTTGAATTGGGTGAAAATTAAGGATAAAAGGCCAATGAGAAATTCACTTTTACAATGACTGTTAGCTACATTGACAGTGCTAAATTCTCCTGAAGTAATTGTTCAACACACTGCTTTTAAGAATTTAATCTGTTTTATGGATGTCCTTTTAGCTGTGAAATAGTGCAATAGACAGAAGAAGCTTTGCTTGACCATCACCATGTTCCAGAACYTCACTTTGGGAAATTGGATAGACTTATATAGTTCCAAACTGTTTGGCTAAGAAGCATGCTGCCTTTGATTTTGACATAATGTAGAAGCAGTTGGTTACCTTACATAACGTATTTGTTTTTCATTAAACATGCTGATAAGGTCTCATTAAAGTGCCATGTATTATTTATGGTATTTCATATGAAATTGAGCTGAGGGGAAACTTCTCTCAGCTTAGGGCATTTGCAGAATAACATCCTTTCTGGGCTAGGAAAAAACCAAAAAGAATAAAGAAAGGCATGACATACTCCTGTCAGAACAGGAGACTGCTTAAAGCACAGAGAAAGAATGAAAAAAGGAGAAAGGGCACAGACAGGGYTCATCCCTCCTCCTCCTCACTCGCTCTGTCACATGAGGGGTTTTTTTCGTTGGTGGTTTGGGGTTTTTGTTTTGGTGTTTTGTTTTTGTGATTAAATAATCTGGGCTGTTCTAGTAGATGAGTCCATGATAAACTGCAACAGCATGGGTGTTTCCTGAGCCAAACCCAGCTCCTTTACTGTGAGTTTGTGCATGGTTGTTTTGGTGCTGATTACCGAGTTATGAGCACCTTGGTTTTGTTGCACTGACTGCTTTTGAGAAAGAAAATTACGTAATAACTGATTCTGCTGGAAAATGTTCAGTTTTGCATGAAGAAGACTTAGTGGATCTARATCAGTCTCTGAGGCTTGTGTGGGTGCAGGTATGTGTGCACATGTAGAATAAGAAATTATTTTTTTTCTGTAGCACCTGAGTTGCAGTGATGTGTTTTGATTCTGTTTCCAGTTAAGTGGGGACTATTATTYGTTTTTAAGGGTAGATCTTGTATCAAACCAGTTATGCTGTTAATGAAATAGACTTTTCTTGTGTGTGGGTTATTCGCTTATTGTTGTTAGCATTCAACTCTTGGTCTCAGATGTGTTTTTGTGGGAATTATGTATCCTATAAAATAGGTGATTTTCAAATCTTCTTCAGAGTCCTTTCAAAAGAAGGAACCCCCTTCAAAACCTCAGGTGGTTCTTTGAGGTTTGACCTTTTTTTCCTGAAAAATTAATATTTAATTCATTTGTCAAATTCCAATTAAAAATAGTAATATCTTCTGTTATACTTGAGTTGTATCTCAGGGAAAAAAAAGACCTGTAATATAGGACCTCAAGGACAAGCTGTAGTATAAATTATTTGATTTGCAGGTCACATCCTACTTTATTACATAAAGACTAACTAGATCTACTAATGAATAATTATTACTCCATAAAATAAAGGTGGGGGGGGTGAATAAAAAGCTGGCAAGAGTGGAATACTAATTTTGAGGTATCATTCTCAACGTAGAAAGTAAACATTAAATTCTGAAAATTGCAAATGTAATTTTTCCATGTAACCTGATAGGGCAGTCCTTGGTAATAGATTGACTAGCTGTCAAAGAAATTTGTAATTTTAGATGAGATGGGCTTTAGACCAATTTTAAGATAGAGTCTTTATCCAAGTGTGCTCCCCTCCCCCCAGGAAAGTAGACACAGTAATGCCACAGGATTCTGTCTCATTCCCATGTTTCTGCTGCAGTGGTTGCACAGCTCCTGCACAGTTCCACTGTCATGCTTTTATAGGCTTCCCTGGGAAGCTGGATAGCGAATGAAACGTAGATATCACATTAATTTGTGTTTTGAAAAAGCTGACTTGCTGATAAGCGCCGTGTGTTTGCTGRGATCCTCTTGACCAGCCAAGATCCCTTTCCCTTTCCCACTTTGTGCTCCGTACTGGTGTTGTTGGAAGGGGAAAGCCCTTTCGCAGTCAGGTGTCCKGGGAGGGGGGAAGTGTGAGTGTGCCTGTGTGCGTGCAGAATCACAACAGGCACTCGGTCCCAGCTGGGCAATGACACTAATTGCCCACATCTCCTGGATGCCTGCGATGGAGCACGCTCACTTTCTCTCCTTTCCTGTCCTCTCCGGGGATTTTTAAAATGCRGTATTTGAATTTTGGTGAGTGGTAAAGACCCTGCCCTAGGACCCATTTGACAAATGAGAAGCTGTGCAGCATCAGCACCAGCCGACTGAGCCTCACTGAGTCTCTCTCTCTCTCTCCTAGTCAGCAGCTCCTGTTGTGAGACAAGCYTCAGCTCTCTGTCATTGAGGAAGTTCCATTTGCTCATCAATAGGCTGCAGGCTGTGTCTTCTTTTTTTTTTTTTTTTCTCCTCTCTGTTAAAAATCCCCACTCTAAACCTACCGAGTTGCCTTAGCTGACAAACGAATGTAGGGGCTTAGCGCTGGGGAGACGGCAGGCGTGCGAGAAACACCGCTTCTGATTTAAATAATCAAAAGGGAGGGAAAAAAAAAAAAAAAAAAAAAAAAGAAACAACCAACCCGTAGTGACAAGATAGGGCAAACGTGCTTGCATGCAAGCCCCCTCACTTGTTCTACGTAGACTTCAGAGCAACACCATGCAGCATCCCCTTACGGGTGCAACCTGCGTGGCACTGCCGAACGTGGGCATGTGTCCCCAGCTCTCCTGTGCCTTGACTTTTATGTACTTACAGCAGGTAAGTTTGCTTAACTTCGCCTTTTCCTCGCAGTGCTTGCTTTTGTCAGCGCCGTTCGGGGGGATTTGCAGCCGAGGAGGTATTTTTTTTTGTGTGAATAGACTGTATAAATGTCTCCTGCCGCGTGGAGCGAGTGTTTGTGCCTGCACTTAGCAATGTGAGAGTGAGTAGAAAATATGTTTTAGCATCGAGCCTTCGCGTAGCTTTTGGTATTTTGGTGTAGCTTTATTTTATTTATTTTTTTTTTTTTTGCGGTGCCTCTGTGGGTGATGATTACAGATATTTAACGCAGCACTGTGCCTGCGTTTCTCGTGGATGCTTGTAGCAGAGTTTCAGCCATAAAGGACTGCTCTTTATTCACTTGCAGGCATAAATTATACTTCTAATGTAAATGTGCCCAATGGCAATTTTTGTTTAAGCCTTCTTTGAAGACAGGAATTTTAAGTCTGTGTTAAAACATGCTGCTGGTCAAAGCCAAGCTGATTTTTAGTTCACAGGGAAAATGATGATTTATAAAGATGTATCTGTGCAGAATATTTCTATCGCTGAAGTATATTGGACTGGGTTTGAAAAATGTTTGGCTATCAGCAAAATACTACCAATTTCTACTCAATTTTAAATTATTTAAGAAAAAGATGATTTTTGTTGAGAGGATTTTTTGAAGTATTTCCTCCCACTCTCTCTTCCTAAATMATTTAATGTTTGGTACCCCCTCTCTGCTATAATGTGAAATAACTAGATAGTAGCTCATTTTTTTTTAAACTAGTATTTTACAATCATCTTTGTATCCTACTCTGTTTTATAACTGAATCCTCCATTACAGAGTCATCTTGTAAGTATGTAGAGCCAAGACAGAAATATGTTATCATGCAAAAATGATTAATCTTGTTTATTCTSTTACTTCTGTTGAGACTTCAGAAGGAAAAAATATCCTTGTGCCTGCTGTAACAAATTAGGGGCATTTCTTCCAACTTCCACTCCAACAGTTTCTGTGCATATTGACTTCCCTGAAAGTCTCTAACTTTATTTCTGCATTCACAAATGCCTGAAAGATGCTGTATGATTTCTTTTTGTTCCTAAAGAATAGATAAAATAGATTTAAAGCTTATTTTTATTTGAGGGCATTTGGTTTTCTGTTACTGCTGAAAGGAGAGAGCTCCAGTATTTTCAGGGTATAAACCCTTCTGTAGGTTTTTTTCTCTCCTGTAGTGTAGTATAAATCATTTCTGACTCCAGTTTAGGAGTGCATAATCACAGATTCCTGCATGCGCCCTAGATTATCCATGTATGTGGGAGGGTTTCATATGTCTGCAATTAAAATTTGCATCAGATAAATAGGATGCATTTAGATTTCAGTAATTTGCATGCCATAACTAAAATGTACGTTCTTGGTAGCTCTGTATTCTGGATCTGTTTTGGGAATGGCATTTATAGATCAGATTAATGAGCCAGTGTGACTYGTGCACTTAGTGGGTACATACAAAAGGTGCTCCGGTGTTTTGTTCTGGGCTTGTTGTTTTGAGTTTGCCAAAGAACAATTTGTATGTTAAAGACAGGGCTTTTGAAAGGAAAAATGGCAATCCAGGTGAGAGGTCAACATGRCCACACAAGGAGCTGATAAAGGATAACATAAAGATGAGGTTGGGTGCTCTCATAACCTTCCTCTGTGAGATATTGCAGTGCCATTATGCAAACACATCTATAGCATGGCACTGCTTTAAGGTTTAAGAAACTCTAATGAATACTTTAAAGCAGGGAATTCAATTGCATCTATTCCATCTGAGAGAAAGATGAGAAGTGATTGCTAATGCACTTTACCAAGCACTGTATCTAGCGGATAATTTTTAACTCTTTGAGTGGATTAATTGCCACACTGAAAGTATTTTTTTAAAGTGTTTGCTTTCTCATCTCCTTAATCCTATTGTCAGTTCAGAATCATCCTGCCTGTAGTAATCACAATTATAGAATAGGTTGAAAAGTCTGCTAAATTGGTGATGAAAATTGTGGCAGGTTCAAAATTCTGTGCTTGTTGCTTCTTTTGATTGCTGGTTGGCATTTTAGTTATCCTGAATTCCTAGAGAGTCAGATAATGATATTTTTAATTCAGAGATGATCTCTTCTTTTATGCATTTGGTTAAGTATTTCTGTAGAAACAATGCTACTTTATCTCAAAATTATCCAGGCAGAGAGGAYTGAGTTGACATCACCTGCAAAGCCAATATAACATGGTTCTGGTTTTAAACAGCAAAAGAAGAAGAAGTCGTTTATTTTTGAAAAGCATTAATAAACTTTTACTATGACAATTTCCTTGGGTTTGTTTTCTGTTTTTCCCATATCTGATAGTTTAGAGCAAACCTACAAAAACACTTGGTTTGTATGTTTAGTGCAAATATCACTATTACAGTGAAACTGAAAATGTTTTTCTCTCTCTATCAAGTTGTCTATCGATCTTAAGTACAGGTAACCTGAAAGCTTTATGTGGCAACTTAATAACCAGTGAATCCCCCCTGCCTGTGCAGCCTGTGACCAGCAGTGAACAGACATTATGTGAAGTTATCAAGTATTTTTTTTTCCTCTCTAAAAATTGCATTTGAGATATATCTGCTCACCTCAATGAAAATGAACTCAGACATCTGTATTACAACTGAGCTCCCAGTTGTTAAACTTTGCTGCCTATTTAGAACATTTGAAGATAATTATTGTTATTTTTGTGTATCTCCATTGGTATTCTGTCACGTGTGAGTTTTACAATGGGAGAGATTTCTTTATGAAAGACTGAGAAAGGCATTGCGTTCTTCTCAAGATGGGCAAGCCAGTCTTTGTCACAGAATATTTATTTATTCTCATAGCCACCAGGATGCTGGTTTTCTGTGGAGCTGAATTAATAATTTGGAAAATCTGTGTYTTGGTAGTCATTTAAAATCAGCCATTATTTATTTGTGCAAGTGCCATCAATTCRTTAGGGATAAATGGATAAACTGTTTTCCACAGTGTATGACAGAAGTGCTCTACTACTTTTTCCAGGGTTAGAAACTAGAACACTTTACACATGTGTGTCATGTTCTAAGAGTGTAGAACTGATTTTTTTTTAAACAACTTATGCATGGAGGATGTCTTACCTAAAAATATTTTGAGGTTAAGTCTTGAAAATAAAGTTGAAAAGGAAGAAAGGGCGGAGGCCTAGGTCGTGTTATAGATTAACTCTCAACAAGACATTGACTTGAAAAAGCCAGCAGAAACTGAAGAATGCTTTTGAGATAGTTGTTTGGTCTGAAATGATGTGGGCATTTTCTTAATGAGATGGTTCTAATGATGGGAATCCAGAGTGACTTTTAAAGAACATCCAAACCCAAGTGCCCATGTCAGTGGCAGCAGTGAGCAGAGGCAGGACGTGGGGCTGTGCCTTGGAGGATTTCACTGCGTCACTGAAGGACAGGGTCAGCTGGGAAAGTGGGGATGCATCTGGGTCAGAATTTCCCTTAGTGTCAATATTTAAAGGTACAGAGAAGGGAAGTTGCATTTGTAGTGCACCCTATGTTTTGGTAGCATTTTGTGGGGTTAGAAATAGCTGCAAGCATCTATTTTCTTCTTCTTAACATGGCACATCAGTGCAAAACCCAACTTCTAACCACAGATTTACATCAAATGCTGAAGTAATTTTTGCAGGAAAATGTTGACCYCTGGTAAACTGGGATTTGGGGTATGTTAATGGAGGCTTAGCTCTGTTAACTGATGTTTTCCTGTGGTCTGTTTTTCTTGTTATTCTGTTGGGGYTTTCCAAGTAAAGTGACAGAATAAGCAGTTGTTTTGCAACATCACGGAATATTCCATGTCATGGTGTACAATGCTGCTGTCATTATTTTAAWTTTTTTTTCTGTTTAATGATGATAGATGTGCTTTGTTTTAAATAGTGAAGTGGTTTGTACAAAGGGTAATTCCTCTTAAATGGAGCAATTGCTCATAGTGGACATTCACAGATCGAAAACAATTGAACTGAAACTTCAATATCAACCTTTTCTGTCTTTAACAAWGTAGTTCATGGTACAGCTCTCATATCAATGATGAAAAGAATCCACCATGAAAACAAAGCAGAAACCAACAAAACCTCCATCTCTACCCCAGCTATTCCATTACTGCTTACATGGTAAATTAGTGTAATTTTATTTGGGCCTTAAGCATTATGGCTATGGAGAAAAGCTGAATTCCCCTCTCAGTTACTTGTGTCATGCCTCTGGATCTGATGATTTATAGGAGTCTGAAAGACTTTTTATCACATTCTTTCTTCATGGCTTAATTCCACGTTGATTTATTTGGTAGCATTTTCAATTGATGTAGTCAATAGTGTCAATAATGGAATAAGGATTAGAACAGATTATCTTTGTGCTAAAATTGTGTAAAGAATTGAATGGATGAACAATTCAAACAATTCCTGGTTACAGTTTAACTTTTTTTAATAGAGCAAAAGCACATCAATTGCTGAATGCCACCATAGCAGTTACAGTTCTAAGTGTCTAGTCTTTGCATTTAATACTTCAGTGACTCTTCAAAGGTTCAGGTATGTCAGTTGAATTCAATAACTGATGTTTTATGGTGACACTGCTTAAACCAGTCATGAGAACACTGCCTTTCTTTGCCTAGTCCATTTATAGCACTCACTCTGTGGCTCTCCTGTAAAATCAGTTAATCTGACTTTAGTTCTTGAAAATTTTAAGCGTCTGTTATCTTATAAATTGGAGTCTTTGCACGATTTTGTTCCTCTCTTTGCTATTTCATGGCAGTTTTCATGTGAGAAGGTACAACCTCTGCTTATGGCTGCGTGAGTGCAGAGGAGTCCACGGCACTAATGCTCACTCACCATCTGTTTTCCTTACAGCTGGGCCTTGAATAATTGTCCAGTAGCTGATGGACTGAGGGTAGGCAATATTTTCAGGGTTTTCTGATTCATTTAACCAGCTTTGCTGCCCCAAGARAAACGCAGTGCTTGTTTATTCATATGTGTAGGGTAAAAGGCTGTGCTATGTCAGACGAATTATGGCACTCTGCTTAAACAGAAAAACGAGCTGCCATGCTACAGACCATGCTACAGACCATATCCTGGATGTATTTGTACCTAAGGGGGCACTGTGGCACTCCGAGGGAATGTCAGGGTATGAAGGAAGCAGAGCTCACAAGTGCAGCTGTTGCATCCAGGAGCGCTGTTAATGCGGATTGCAGCAGGGATGCTTTGCTGTTTGTCCTGATCGGGGTAAATGAGATCTTTTGGCGTTCAGCAGTAAACTGGAGAGCAGGTATTTGTGACTCCACCTGTGATTGAAGCCCAGTTTCCATGTTTACATGTCTTTTTGTATCCCAAGAGCTGCTGTGTTGTTTTCCAGAGGCTAATGAGAAGTGGCTCAGAGATCAAGTGCTGGAGCAGCTCTCATTCTGAACAAGAGCTAGTTTGGGGCATTTAACTGCAGCCTTGTCAAACAAGGTCAGCCTCTTASAAAAGCCAGAGGAGGTGCTTTGGTGAAGTACTCTCCACTTTAAATACTGGAAGGAGGGGGGAAAAACAATCCCAACTGGAAAAAAAAGAAAACCAACTCCAAACACAAAAACCCCTCAACAAACCAGAAGCATCTSTTAAGAAGGTTGCCTGCTGCTTTGGACTATAAGAGCAAGAGCAGTTGCAAAGGAGCTTCTCTGTGACAGGAGCAGGTGAATATTTTTGGCTTAGAACCATTGTTTTTTTTTTTCCTAAGTGACCTCTTTGAACATTTTAAAATGCTTTATCTGAAAAGGGATGCCTGGATATTCCGTTGTGAGCTATTTGTAAGTTATCCCCATTCATTRTATTTGCTAAATATGTATATGGATGGATATTTTCTGGGAAAAAAAAAGTGTGGTATTTTATGCCAAGGAAAGTGTGTGATGGTTATGTAAGCAGGGGTTTTTCTCAGGGCAGCCAGTAAGTTTGTTTAGATTTTTTTGACCATAGCCATTCAAAACTAGACTGACTTTTYTTTTGTTGTTTTCTTTTGGTTTTTGTTTTCAATGTGTGTATTYCTGAGTTGGTAAATAAGYACTACGATCATGTTAATATTAGTCCTGCTAAAAATATTTTTGCACTATTTAATAGGCGRTACAAATGAAAGTRATAAAAATTGTGACACTGGAATTTATCACCTTGTTTTATAGAGTTAGAATAATGTTGGTGGAAAGGAGAAGTCAACACCCTCTAAGAATCCTTCAAGCTTTCCTGCCTTTTAAAGGTGCATGTGCGATTGATTTATCAGTTTTAAAGTGTGATGTGCAGTGCAAGAGCTCTCCTGAGAACCTGCTGTCATTTCCTTGCTGGCATTGCTCATTTCCCTCTGAGTTGCCTAGTGCAGCACCATTGACTTCTTTTACATTTTGCTTCCCCTCCCACTCTGTCAGTGCAGCAGCCCAGTGAATTTAATTAGAGAAAACAGCATATCTAATGTCTGTGCTATCCTGACTGGTTGTACTTGGGCCTTTGGTCTTTTGCACTGGAGCAGGCTCCAGCTGTGGAGGGATCTCGCAGTGTTCTGATCCTGCTCTTCCTCGTTGTGTTSAACACAGGCAGAATCAAAATTAGATGCTGTAGTAAGAACTGAAGCGTTCAGTGAATTATTTTTTGTTCACACTGAGTCACTGGTTTTTACTTTTTTTATCCAGATATGGAAAGAAATTCTGTGGTACTTCAAAATTGAAATGCTTAAGATGGTGAGATGCTTATGAATAAGRATGCAAGTGCTTTCATCTTTGGGCCATCTTTAAATTTACCTTTTAACCCTTTATTTCAAAATGCACCAGAAATTGTTGCTCTTCCGAACTGTAACATCTTGAATGTGATTGTTTTTGTAAATGAACATTAATTTTATATATTTTGTGGTCTGTGTATATACTTACAGTTCTAATGTGCCTTGCCTCAATTCTTTACTGACCTGCTCTAATCTTTATTATAATTTTGGTGTAGTTTTGAAGTAGACTCCTTTGGTTTTGCTTCTTAACAGCATTTTGTTTTGTAGTGATCATCATTGTCTCTGTTGTGGACAGTAAGTCTTGTATGCATTAAATAGWTAATTACAGATATTGATTATGGGCATGAAAGAAAAGATGAGAAGTTTTAAAATGCAAGCTTGTGATAAGCTCAACCTTTCATGAAGCAGTGTGAAATTTAAGCATTTGTTTGAAATAAGTTAAAGTAAACATTGTAAAGGTGGGCAAAAGCAAGGTTAAAAGTTCTCCCTGAGGYAGTGTGAAAATTTGGGGGTGAAAAGAACTTAGGCAGCCCAAATATTCCATGTGTCCCCTCCCTAAGCCTTTTTCCTTGTCATGCATTAGTCCTGTCTCTGGGATGTTACATGGCTGCATGGCTCAATTAATGCTCTGTGGCAGGAGGAGGAAAAAAATGTCTCTGTCTTGTCAGAAGTGAAGTTATTTACTTTCAAAAGCTGACAGAACAGCACTGCAGGGGCTTCATTTATTTCCGTTCGGAATGTCATTATTGTGTAATGCAGAGGGACTCCTGCATGCATTGCAGGCTTATTCCTSTAATCTCGACTCTGCTGGATGGCTGCAGAGTGTCCAATGGCCCACTGCAATGTTTGCCCATTCTGACTTCACTTTTGCAAAGCAGCATCCCAAATATCTGAAGCATTGATGGCTGAGCTGGCGCTGCAGGTGTCTGTGGGATGCTGATGCTGGGAACCTCTGGAGCTGTGCTCTGGCCTGGCTGCAGCACTGATGGCATCCTCAGTTACCTTTGTCACGTGTGTCGTGTTCCCTGATGGCTGGCATATGCTCTGAGACTGCTTTTTCAGCATTCCTCAGTCTGTCATGCTCTTCAGTTTTCCCAAGTCTAGCCCCAAAGGGTGTGTTTTAGCACAGAATGTTTCCTCCAGATTACTGGCTATTTTATCTCAAAGTTTGGGAAAACATTCRACTTTGCTGCTGTTGCATTGCACAGATTTCAGAGGCAGGATAAGTAGTTTGGRTATTCCCTACCCAAGTTCAGCATGTCATGCTGCAAAACTGCAGGAGCGTTCAGAGCTGCAATTCCAAGGGGCTTGGTTTAGTTTTTCCTTTCCCTTTGACACCATCTCTTCCAGCTTCACTTGGAATACCAGGCTTGGCATGGGCACCTGAAATTGCCTGTTGCTCATTGGAAAGCTTTTTGATACACCAAAAGTGAAAACACTGAAGCAGCGGAGTTCAGGAGTTCTTGTGCCCTTCTTTGTGCCTGCTCTTAAAATAATGTTCCAAAACAAAATTACTTAATTTGGAGAGGACTCACATTTTTTGTGATAGTTGATTTTTTTTTTCTTTCTAGAGGTAAACCCTCTTTGACTGGATATTTTTCTTTTTCAATTTTTTTTTTTCAGTTTAGAGTGGTAAACTAAAAATTACTAAAATCCCAAATTAATTTTGCCGGTGCCGGATTTTATTTGCGCACAACCCGTCTTTAAATGAAGGGARAAGGGATTCTGCTTCTAAATGGGCTTGCTTGCTCCCTTCCTGCTTTCCCCTTCCTTTTATTTGCAGACATAAAATCCAATAAATTTCTATTGCAGTTGCTGGGCTTGGGGGAGAGGGAGGAGAGGAGAAGTACAAAGCCACTGGGAAGCGCCGGGCGCGGCGCGTGATGGAGTGCATTTCATAGCAGCCAATTCCAGCCCCCAAATCCCCCTTGTGCAGGCAGGCTCACCCAGCAAACCCAGGCATTGCACAGCAGAGTGTTAATGATTTATACCCCCCACACCAGTGCTTTTGTTCACTCACAGAGCCGGGCTGTGTTAATAAAGGAATTGCAGGGAAAGGGTCCTGCCATGCTGGGTTGTTTTGCTCAGTGCGCCGGACGCTGCCTCATAAATCAAAGGAATTTAGAGCTTTACAACCTCTCAGAGCTGCTGAGGGTGGTTGGGGGGGGTTTTTCTTCCTTTTTTCTTTTTAATCTGATACACCTAGGAATATTTTCATTTCTTTTCTATAAAGAATGAATGAACTGCTGGATGAGATCTATCTCAGCTGTTTTAGGGTTGATTGGTTTGCTTCACAGTGGCATTATACTTCCATTTGTTTTCCATTTGGATTTATGCTTTATGGTGTTGTCTATGGAAGGAGACTAGCATGGTTTTATTACCATAAAGAGATGCAGATCACATTATATTCTGTCTTGTTTCTTAGAAATAACTAAATGAAATATAAAGGCAAAATGCATTTGCAGTAAGCAAAGCAGTTTTATATTCTTTACCATAAAATCCCCCAAATAATAACACTTACTTAATATTATCATTTTAAAATAATTTTTGTTTTTATTAGCAAAAATAAGCTTCAGTGTTCCACTGCAATATGTGCGAGTGATCATTTTTGAAGTTGCTTTTTGGCCTAGAAACTTTGTTTCTGAATAGCAACTGCAGGATTAGGTACTTAATTTTGTGTTGATTTGCATAATTATCCTTTTCAAATAGTGGAACAATAATGATATTATGAATGAAATATGAATCGACATTTCATTATAGAAATGAAGATAATTTTTTTTTTTTAAATCTTTGAAATTTTGATGTGAACTAGAGTATTGCATAATGTTATGGGCATTGTCCTAGCAGAAAACCACTTGGTTGGGTGGTTATGGAACCTMATCTTTGCTTTCCATTGCCTCTTTAAAAGCAGGCTGGGAGAGGGGATAGSAAATAATTGCAGGGAATAATAAAATGTGTTTTGCAATCAAAGGGAGCCTGGTTTTCCACGAGCATCTTCAGACTCTATTACACAGCAGGCACAATGTGTTTTAGCCTGTTTGGATCCTTCAGAGCCATAAATTCAGGTCCCTTTTTGTACAGAAAGTGTAACTGTCCTGTCCTGGTCACAATTGGAAAAGGTGATTCCCTCTGAGCTTTGTCAGCAATGTGGGGATCAGTATTGCACAAGTTACAGCCCCTTAAACTGAGAGGAATTCTTTGTTTGTAGTTTYTGTGGTCTGCAGGCAAATAAATACCTTCTTCTCTGTTTTCCTCCCTGCTTTAAATATCCCAGATTAATACAAGGCAGGTGCCCAGTAAATGAGGTTTGTGTTTCTAGAGCAGCATTGCTGTATTTGTTTGTCCTCCATTATTTGGGTGCCTGAGTGTTTCATTGTATTTAATTATGTCTGTGAGGCACAAGACAACAGTCAACATCTGCTCTATTGTTCCGTGGTTTACAGATAGCTTTGATGGGTTATTAAACAATCTATTTTTCAAACAGCAAACAGGGAAATAAGCTGCACCCATATTATGTAATTTTGAAAAGGTACATTATGTAATTAGTCGTTTAGTATTGCACACTAATCTTTTATTTTGGTGGAATCTATACTATTTCATTTTTTTAAAAGTGATGATCCTTGGCAGTTTTTTATTTAATGGTGAATTTCTAATTTCTCCATGGCTTGAGTTGATTTTCTCACTACTAATTTGATTTCACCATACGTTTTACATTGAAATGATGCATCTGAGTTKTGAATGCTAATACAGAAATTAGAAATGTGCATTAACTTTCATTTATTACTGAAACAGCTACTGACAAACTATTACTACAGAGACATGATTAGGGATCTTGAACTACTTTTGAATGAAGGTTTGTGCTGTTACCAAAGCATCAGCTGGGGAAGAAGGGAAGGTTCAAACTGCTTTGGCTCTCAGGTCTGACTCAGGGCAGAGCATCCCTCAGTGCTCCCTGGGCAGGGGAAGTTGTACGAGCAGGGAGATGTCCCTGTGGAACTTGACTCTTGTGCAGATGGATTCCCTGATGGAAAAGTGCTTGCATGCTAATCTGCTTTTAATTTTGTTTTGGTTTAATGTACCTGTCAGCTGTCTGAAGTTTCTTTATGTAACACTGGTACCCACCATGCTGTATCTGGATGCATTAAGGCAAATCACTGGAAGATTGCAACTACCCAGCATGTGATTTGTTTTTGCCTCAAAATAAAATGTAGAAGAAAATGTTCCAGACACAAATGATGAACAGATCCTAAAATTAGACTTTCTGTAGCTTTTATCATTGCAGAAAGTCACCTATTAAAAATGTTTGAGAACATGAGTCTGTAATATTTTCTCGGCTCCTGAGCTGCTGCTGCCCACGGTTCTAGAGCTGGGCTTGCTTCTGACAGCAGCGCTTCTGAGGCTTTGGAAATGTTCTKAATCCAGTGAGCCTGACTTAGGAATGCAGGTTTTCCATTGGAATATGATGGTTCAGAATCCTTTGAGCAGGGACTCTGCTCTGGTGAGACCCCACCTGAGTTCTGCATGCAGCTCTGGAGCAGAGGCTGTGCAGTCTCCCTCGGTGGGGCTGTTCCAGAACCATCTGGACACACTGCTGTGCTCTGGGGTGGCCCTGCTGGAGCAGGGAGGTGGCACCAGATGACCCACTGTGCTCCATTCCAGCCTGACCCCTTCTGACATTTGTTGGAGCAAATCTAGAGGTGGTGCTGAGATGATCAGAGGAATGGAGCACCTCTGTGAGGAAAGGCTGAGAGAAGTGGGATTGTTCAGCCTGGGGAGAAGAAGGCTTTGGGGTGCCCTAATTGTGGCCTTCCAGTGCCTGAAGGGAGCCTGCAGGAAAGAGGGACAGAGATGTTTTTATGAGAGCATGGATTAAGGGGGATGGTTTTAAACTGAGACAGAGCAGGTTTACAGGAGGTGTTTGGRAGAAACTTTTTACTGTGAGGGTTGTGAGACACTGGCACAGGTTGGGCAGAGATCCTGTGGATGTCCCATCCCTGGAAGATTTCAAGGTCAGGCTGATGGAGCTCTGGCAAACCTTTTAGTGGAAGGTGTCCCTATCCAGGGCAGGAGCATTGAAACTAAATGATCTTCAAGGTCCCTTCCAAGCCAAATCATTCAAAGAACTAAACTATCCCTTTTATGTACATAAAGAACCTAATTTAAAGAAAACATGTATAAAAAGCATGGTTATTTGGAAAACTGTGCATCCCAACAGGTAGGAGTAGTGTTCTAGGTGCTTGTTGAAATGTCATTTTGCAAAATGGCCATAATTTTTAGCACAGAATGAATATTCTTCACTTTTTTTCAATGTAAGCCCCTGCTAGAAATACTTTGTAATCTCCCTCTCACCTACCTGGAATCCAGACAGGATTTCAGATCTGTCCCTTCAAGTGTCAGTAGATGCTCCTCAATGGATGTGGTGAAATACTCCTGCRGTTCTGACCAATGGAAACTCCAACAGGAACTTGTAATTGCAGTTTTGTAGGAAATGAAGGAATGCCAGGGTGCTGCTCCTTGTAGAGAACTTGGTTTTCAAGGTGTTTCCAGAAACCCACTGGGGCCAGGGGAGGAACTATGGGTTTGTTTATTTTGGTTTTTAATTTTGTATAACATCTATTACTGGCTTTGCTGGGTTGTTTCTCTTGCTRAGTGCTCATTATAAACAAACCTTTGTGTTTGTGTGTGACCAAACAACCCAGGCAGGTGTCTCCAGAGGCCTGGCTGGCAATGCAGCATTCCCAGGTTTTTTTCTGACATGCAGATGTGAATTATCCTGGGTGAGAAAAGCAGGACTGGAATTTCTGCTGGGGTAGATCAGTTTATTGACTTGTGCTGAGAGTGTCAGCCTTGGCTTTGCTGTGAGATTAATGCATCACACAGTGAATGTGCATTTTCTGTCAGAGCATTCCTGTATGCTTTGCTCAAGGATAGTTTTAWGTGTTTATTTGCATTAAAATTGGGCAAGTTGTGTGTGCCTGTTTCCAGGAGAAAATGAACTTTGCAACTGCTTCATAAAAACTCCAAAGGAAAGCTATTTTCAGCTTTATTAAGGAAGCTGAGTTACAGCAGGCAGCATCTGATCTGTGAGAGTGATGCCACTGGTTACACTCAGAGCTTCACAAGGGCTGTGGAGCACAAAATATTTCAGTGTTTTCTTCATCTGATCCTAAAGGGCTAATTAGGGCTGAAGAGGATAAATCAGGAAATTTAGCTCTTTGACCATGRACAGCCAAATAGATCAGTGGGCAAACACAAATATTGCCAGGCAGTGGTACCAGATCACACAAGCATCCGAGAAAGGAGGCTGTGAGGAAGACCTATCAATAAGAAAAAATGAGGTAATTATAAAAACCTTTGAAAATATTTTTTGTAAGAATCCACTACTCCCAGCTGACTCATTAATTATCCTGAAATCTGATAGTTCTGTAGAAGCAGCTGTGTAGTGCTTTCCTGTCGGTGCAGTGCAAGAGAGATGTTCCAATAAYAGCATTTATAATCCAGATGTGCAAAAGTCAGGTCTGTCTTATGAACTTCCTGCACAGCTCCTGTCTGTTGAGCACCTCAGACTCAAACTTGTAGAGGCATATTGCATTTCTTCTTTTTATTTGTTTCTGCTGTTCAGTCACATGTATTTTATTGGTTATAAATAGTATCAGATGCTTCATTTCTTCTGGTTAGGAACAAATAACTGTTGAAAAACTTTGAGAGAAAGTAAGATGCTCCCAGTCAAAGAGCTTGAGTCCAGTTTTTGGTGTCTGATCCCCTGATCTTGCACTGTAGAAGAACTGGCAACTTCTGAGGTCTTTGAAAGAGATTACTTATTCTTAATCTCATTTCTTGCAGCAATAAAAATCTTACTACTGTCCACCTAATAACTTGAATATTCACTAAAGCACTGATTTCAATAAAAAYAGAAATAATCCTCTTCTGTTGTCCTTCCCTGCACAAATTTATCCCAGTCCTTTGCTGGTCCCTTCCAAGGTCACTGGCACAGGTTGATTAAAACCTCAGTGAAGGTGAGATTAAAAAGRCCATTCTTTATTCTCTTCTAATAGCAAATGGAAATGACAAAAAAGTAAGAAAAGTGGGTGGCAGGAAAGGCTTTTGCCAYCTGGCACTGCAGTGTTTTGGTTTCCTCATCTGAGGTGCTTTCTCTCCTCTTGTGTTCTTCTGAGCAGTAGCATGATCCCCCCTAGCTTCACAGTGTCCTGGGAAAGTTSTGAGAGACATCACAAGAAATCAAATATTCCCATGGATTCTGTACCTGCTGTGGTTGCTGAGGAATACATAGGACTGGAATGTGTAATGAATAAGTGGAATATTTTTAATAGGTCTTAGGGGAGGGGAGAAAAGTAAACCAAAAGTAAACCCATGATGTGATTCTATCAGGTGAGAGCTATTTACTGTGTTACCAGGAAGATTTGTTGAAGCTGAATCCAGGGAATTTTGTTCTTCCAAATGAATTATCCTGTATAGCAACTCTGTACACAGAGGTGCCTGCAGAGTTCCAGAGCAATGCCACTGACATTGATCTGGCTTCAGCCACAGACCCCCAGACTGGGGCAGAAGAGATGTGACCCAGCTCAGGGAAAGCCAGGTTTTAGCTTGGCCTGGGTAAGCCAAGTGTAAGACCCCACACTGAGTTTAGGAGTGGTGCTGAGTTGCTGAACACGGGATTAGGTGTGTTAGCAGTAGCAAATGTCTGTGAGACTGAACTGACTTCAGACATTAAGTAGCAATGGAGTTGAAAAAGCTTTCTTAACTTTGTGCCATTCAGATTTGGATGCAAACTTCCCATCAGCTGAGCTTTCTGTTGCTTCCAGCCAAATCCTGCCTGCCTCAGATGCTCCTTGCTTGTAGCTCTTGGCTAAACTTTAGTGCTTAAACTATTGCCAGTGTCTCGAGTAGAGCTGAGTTATGGCTTACATTACATCTGATGCCTTCAAGTCTTGGTATTTTATCTCTTGAGAGTATGGGACTTGTCAGTAGTGAACAGAAATTCCCTCTGATCCCTTTAAAGACCTATAGGGTCTTTATTGTTTTGGGGTTTGRATTGGTTGTTTCTCCAAGGCACCCTGCTCACTTAGGATATCWACCCTCTGCTGGTTTCTGCAATCAAACCGTGGCACTTGGCATGGCAGGGTGCTTGAATGATGTGTTTATACAGGCAGGAGGCAGGGTTTAATACCATCTCATGATTCACTGTGCAGTCCTATTAATATGAACTTGACTCGGGGGAATAAGTAGCTGTTACTTGTCAGCAAATCCTGAGTGTATTAAGGGGGTGAAGTTGTATTGAAAGATCCTCACAGTGATACTCTGCTGTTCCCAAGGGAAGCAAATGAAAACTGTACTTTGATGAATAATGAAYGTGCTAATTGGGGTCAAGAAGAAGTCATGGCTTCCTGTGATACAGTAGTTAGAGTAGCCTGACTACAGCAATAAAGRAAAGTCAGTTTGACCAGATTTGGCAATAAAAATATGTGACTGTCATCTCTGTCATCTCCACACAACTGAAGCCTGGGATGTGACAGTGACAGACAAGTGGTTTATCTCTTCTACAACACAGGGCTGTATTGCTGAGATCCTCTTTGAGGTATTGGTTGGAGCCCATAAGATTATGGCCATGARCTGATACTGAGACTGGTTGAGTGCTCAGATATTGCCCAAAATCCTGTGTGGGATGGGTGAAAAATCTCTCATGGCATGGCTTGGGTACATCACTAGGATTTACTGAGAGTGGATATTGATTAGAGTCAGTCTGTTCCTGATTTGCAAGGARAAATGTTTTTGTTGCTGCTGGGCTGTATTTGCAAATGAATTTACCCTAAGGGGAAGATTACAGCCTGTTCTTACCTGCTGACAAAATGTATGCAAAAATACCTAGTTCTTGGTCATCTTGTATTCAGCACACAAAGGGGAGGAATAAATGGGAGAGATTAAGGAAGATATATGCAAGTATGATTCTAATACACATTTTGTGAAATGCATATACATACAACCTGAGACTTTATTAGAGATGTATGTGATACTGCTTATCATTTGTGGAAGATGTACAGAATTTTCAGTAGTTAGTCTGTGTAACTGCATGATGTCAAACAAGCATGAGGTCCTGAAAGTGTTCTGTGTTTCACACMAAATTTTCTAAGCAGCTTAACTTCTCCTGGGTTGGAGGCTAATCTCAGCTGGTTTAGAAAATGCAGATAATCTCAAGAGCAGAGTAGTGAAAGATATCTGAAGTAGCCTGGAGATGGGAGAGAGTGTGTTCTCAGAGAGGCCAACAGGGAAAATGCAAGTGCTTTGGAACAGCTATCCAGCTGATAAGAGTTATGTAATAAAAGCCAGCGTGGAGCTCTGCAAGAGAGGGAAAACAATGCAGTGCTCACTAAGGCAGAAGAAACAAAGTGCAGAACTTTGTAACACATCCTCAGTGCTGTGAATAAATTGTGATGTCTGCATGTCAAAATCAACTCTTGGTACTCAAAGCARCAGTATTTTCCTGCAGCTTTGCAGKTAACTTTTCTGAGCSATCCAGGACAGCTGGAGGCACACAGAGAAGCTTCCTTCACARACAGAGTGGTGCAGGCCCATGGAGGTGTGYTCTGCTTTAGGAGACTCTTTTCTCTGAGGCACCTTGCAGGGCAATGTCATCCTTTTTCCCAGTGCAGAGCACAGCACACGAAACAACTGAAGTTGTCAGATTTATCCAGTTTTAATTCYGACACAAATGCTGGGATAATAACGTGGTTGTGATCCAGAATCTTTCTAATGATAGTGTAGCTCAATTAAAAGACACCACAGCTATTTGATTGTTTTTTCTCAGAGTAGCTGTTCACTGTTTGTTGTCGGTTTTGTGCTTTGATGTGCAGAGCTGATGACAGGTCCTTACGTTTCTGGGTAGCCCAGGGGAAGTCCAGGCWCAGAGGGATCCTTTAACTCCAGCTTTAACCTGCTGCTTCTCTCTAGCATACATTTATCACCTATGGAAGTGAATGTGTCTTGGGACTCACTGAAGGGTAAATCACTCTCCCTGCTGTCAAGGGACAAATACTTATCTTCTAGCAATCCAGTCTAAGCAGGGAGTGAGGGTTTCCAACACATAGAAGAGAGGGCAAGCCTTGCCTTTAAGAGTTCTGGAAAAAGTGAAGTTAAGTAGATGTGTATCTTTTAAGTGTGTGTGTTCTTTGATACTGCTGTTATTGTAGTGATCTTGTACCAGCTGCAGTTCTCTTTAAAGGAATTTACAATCAGAGATGGACACAAACAGGAACTGACCTGCAGAGGGACAGGGATATTGGTCATCATGCCCCAGACAATGTTTTTGTGTGGCATCCTGGCAAGAGGAGGTTTTATGGGCTGAAAGAGAATGTTCATAGATCTTTAGAGAGAGTCTCACCTGGTAGCAGGCAATTCCAGGAGAAAGCATCAGTGCCATTTGGAGTTTGGCTGGGAGGTGAAGGAGCACAACAGGCAAGACAAAGAGGATRTTAATCTGTGAGTTGTTGGCAGTAGTAGCTTGGGTAGGAGCAGGCTGAAGTGAGCCTTTGSAGGGGATGACAAGTACTGGATACAGGCAATAAAAGGATGTGTTTTGGGACAGTGCAGGTGAGGTGATTTTATGGGAGCATTCCAAAAGAAATGCCGAGTAGACACACCCTTCTTTGGCCAGTGAGATACCACAGCAGCCCATGGCTCACTGCACAGCACTGACTGTAAGAAAGGAAGTTGAAACCAGAGAGAAAGGATTGGCTGTGTACCCAGAAACCAACATTTACTGAAATACTGCACTTCAAGTGCTGCAAGGCCAACCAGCCTACAGGGCAACAGCCTTCATTTGTCTAGGGCTACAAATAGTTTTACAAAAATGTTTCCCAAGCTTTTGCTTCTGTCTGAATCTCCTGTATTCAGAAGGGCTGTAGTTACTTATTTATCTTTGAGCTCTCCAAACTTATTATCATTGTATATTCAGAAGAAAAAGGCTAAAATTTGAACTTCAGTGGAACTGAAATGTTGTTTTCTGACTGARGAATCAGCTGAGTTCATCTTGAGCTGCTGCTAGTTTTTCATGTGCTCATAAGAACTAATGTAATTGTTGGGTGCTAATGTAATTTTTAAATGGGATCTTTAAGTTGAGAAGACGTGTTAATTCCAAATATGCTGTATCCCACATGCTTGCAAAAGGTGGTTTGTCCTAGTTTTAAACAGTTCCTATATCCTTGCTCTGTTCTCTAGTGTGAACTGAGATGCTTGATAAACCCAAGCACCTGCCATGCTGGTTATCAGTGTGAGAGCAGCAGATACCTTTGATTTGTGGTATTTTCTGCTTTGGGCGTCAGTAAAATCTCAGTGCTGTGCTTTGGCTGTGCTGTGTGAGAGGAGCTGGCTGGGGATGAGCAGCTCCTGCACGTTCTTCCTGGGGAGGAGAGGGGAACAGTGAGCAGCTGAGGACAGGGGCCAGGCCTGGGTGGTGCTCCTGGTGCCCTCGGAGAGCCTTTGGCCCTAAATGGCTTTTGCAGAAAGGTGGAAAYAGTCTTTGGAGGAGAAGTGCAGCAGTTATAACAGTGTCAGCAGCTGTGCTGGGGAGCGTGGGGGAACGTGTGTAGGACAGCTTTTTGTGCCTGTCCATATTTCCTTAATGCCACATCACCTCAGGCAATGCTAATCAACAGCAGCTCACCTCTTGGAAAGCAGGTGTGGTGCTGGTGTCTGGTACTCCTTTTGTAGAGACAGTGATCTAAAGTTGCTGTGGATGAGGGAAATTATCAGGAGACTTAGAGACCAATTTGTCCTCTCAGTTTTGGGGTTTCCTGTACCAGAAAACCTCTGAGAAAGCTTCAAGAGAAAATGGAGAGCATTTGGACAATAGGAAAGGTGGTCAGAAATGGGAGACTTGAACTTAAAAGATTCAAATGTGCCATAGCCTAAGCACTGGGGGTGCCAAAGTGGAACCTGAATTACTGATGATCTGAGAGATGGGAAAGTTGGGCCAGGGTAGGAAGGAAGTAGAAATTACTTGAAGTTCATTGGTGTTGTGCAGCACTTGGAAGAACTATTGTTTGTGGTGTTTTGAACTAGATACAGGMATTAAGAAGAATTAATTATTTGGCAGAAAGATGGTCTAAATAGATTACTTCTGTCAGAATGTGATTAGAGCATACATCATTGATTGGCTGRTGACTGCATTGCAGGGATCTGCCTTTTCCAGGCATTGTGGCCCCAGGGAAGTTGCTTAAGTCTCTTTTTTTTTTTGTACCATAGCATCTGCTTTTGCCTGGAGGAGTATTTTGGTCTAATGTGTCATTTACATGTTAAATGCAGGTGGGATAACTCTGATCTTTCTTGCACCATTTTCATTTTTCTTCTGAAAGTTCTGCCTGAAAGTGTAGCCCAGTTTTCAGGCATATTTCTAGTTTTATTTCTGTATCAGTGCATCCATASTGTACAGCAGTGTCCATTTCCTTCCTATTTAAATGCCTTTTTAGCAAGCCTTCAATGAAACTGCTATTAGAGCACTCCTGTCAGTAGCTTCAGTTCTGCTAAAACATGAGATTCTGGTATTTGATTGCTGGGCCTGAAATAGTTACAAATTTTGTGACCTTCTACTCCTACCCTACCTTGCTTAACCGGTGCTCTTCACCTTTAAAAGCAGTTTTTCATTAGTAAAACCTGCCTTTTTGCAAAATTCTGCATAGCTGAAACAAATAAGATTGTGCATTTTATTTGTGTATATACATTTTACATATAAAGCTAGTGTTCATGTGTTTTTCTTGTTCTTTCTTCCTCTCTCGTGGCTGAAACCAATTTTTAGCTTCAGAAAATCCATGGAAATTTTTAATGAAAGAAACCAATGCCCACTAGGGTTTGGGAACAGCTGAAAGGAGCATCCCCTCTACGAGCACACTGAAAATGGCTTAACATGTCATTTTTTTTCCCTAACATAATAATTTTTAGAMTGTAATGGAAATGAAAGCTGTATAGTTGTTTAAAATAGATGATCTCCCCCATTCCACCCACACACGGAGTTAATTCTCTGCAGGGAGGAGGAAGGCAGGGRGTGGGTGCTGTCACCACCAGGGACATCAGGGAGGTGCTCGAGGTGCCCGTCCTGACCACCCTGSCTTTGTCCTCCCAGAAGTGCTGAGGTCCATGCTTGACCTTAATCGTGCTAAAGGTCCTGCTGAAGTGAAAGAGAACCCTCAGCTTTATCAATACTCTTCTGGCTCATTCTCTCAGTGCTCAGCACTCTTTTTTGGTCAAATATCATTTATTCAACCTTTCCTAGCGGAACAGGAGCAGCCATTGATGCTAACAGCAAACTGTGACACTGAGGTGACATTTCCTTCCTGAGGGGCTGGGAGGGAGCAGGSATGTGTTGTTCTGAAGTGGTGGAGCTGATGGAGAGGCACTGGCAGAAGTTCTGAGCCTGCATGGGGCAGAGAGGCGAGTACAGCTCTGTTGTGCTGCCGTGGCTGTGATTTGCAGAGGTTTGTGTGAGTTTAGCTGGGGCACACATGGGACATCAGAGCCCAGCCACCACGTCACACTTGCACCTGGAGTGCCCACACCCGGACATTCAGAAGCACGTTGTTGTAGTGAGGCAAGCAAAGCGTCCTTGCATTAAAACAGGGAGCTGTGGTTTATTTTCAACCTTTGCTTTTGTGCATTGCTATCTGCAGTGTAGGAAATAGCAATGCTGCTGAGACATTGGATGTTTTCGTTATTTTGGGATGTTTATGCTGCTTGCAAAGGGCTGGAAGTGTCCTCCTGGAAGTTGCTGTGTTCACACTACCACTACTGTTTGCATCAKATTCTTTTATAAGCCACCCTTTTTTGTTGCTGTGGATTTGGAAAGCTGTTCTAGACCCTCACTAGACAGGACCAAAATACTCCAAAAAAACCTCCCAAACTTGAAAAAATATGTTCAGCCTAAATTTATTCATAACTAGGTTTTTCTTGATTTTTAGAGTGTCAGGATTGTCCTTAGTTTAAACAGKCTCTTCCTCCTACTGTTTTCTTCCCTATTCACAGATTGCTTTGCTGGGATAAACAAATCAAATTTAGGTTTCTGTTGCAACATAGTTGTTCCTTTTCCCTGAACGTAATAAGAAAATTTTCTACAKTGGTTATATTTGAATTTGACCTTTTTTTTTTCTATTTAATGTGGATGAAGAGAACTGTATTCTGTTGGAAGTACCTCCAAGAAATCAAGAAATAATTGAGAATTAAAATAAGGAAAAACTGCTAATTTTCCTTTTCCTATTTGCATCTCACTAGCATCTCAAATTCTTTAAACAGATGCAATGAGATCCTGCTTTTCTTCCTCCTGAGTTTAGCTCTGAAGTTTCTGTTATTAGGAGGAGCATGATCTTGCATTTTGTATTRTTGAATTCCATCCCATTTCTATTAAAGCAGCCCATAAGATTTAGCAGTTCTTTCTATGTAATATCGTTATCCTYTCCCTTCTTGACAGTACCTTCCAACTTTGTGTCATCAGGAAATTTCATCAGCAGGTTGCTTTGTGCCAAAATAATTAAAGAAAATGTTCAAAAAAATCAGTCCCAAAATAGATCACAGAAAAGCTTCCCTTGAGCCTGCGCTTTCCTGTACAAATCTTCCTGCTCAGGTTTTCTAACGTCTTATCAAATATATACATGCTGAAACAAAAAACCTGCCAGGTATTTTACAGAGCAGTTTAACAGTCTGTATTTTATGTCAGTCGTCCCACTGGAGTCATTTGAGTAAAGCTTGCAAAATCCATTTTATAATCTCCATTCCTGGGTGAAAGAAATCTGCTTTCTTTTCAAATGCAGCTCTCTCTGCTGGATGAAACAAATAAGCAATAGTTAAAATTAACTTTTTTTTTTTTAATTAAGTATTTTAAGTGAGTTCTGACTGCAGCTTGCTTTCTCATAGATACCTTTCRTTTATGTATTTCTCTGTGAAAGTTAGTGACTGGTTTTGTATTGGAATGAATGGCAATCTTTTGAAAAAAAAAAATCCATGATGTGTCAGCCTGCTTATTATTAAACTGCAGAGTTTCTCCTCCTTGGTAAGAAAAGCCCAAGAAATAGGATTTATAGCTGAGCATGGTCAGATAACCAGTGAGAACAGCATCACCCCCAAGAGGAAAGTGAAGCGGTTCTGAAACAGGAGAKGGACTGGGGTAAACATCTCTCCATCATGTGACAATTGCTGGCCTCGCTGGCAGCTCCTGCAGAGAGCATCCCTGAGGGTCACAGCTCCACAGCTAAAGTTAGCAGTGGGGTAAGGCTGGCAGTGGGGAGGGCCAGCAGGCAGCTGCTCAGGGAGGTTGCTAAATCCTGCAGCACGGCCGCCGCGGTACACGGGAATCAATTACTGAGAACCTTCCGTGATGGTCAAAATGTGACATTAAATAATTGAGGATCACATCAAATCTTGTCTGCAATTAGTTATCTGGAAAAGTAATTATGCAACAAAATCAAGTGGCTGAAATTAGTGGTGTGAAGCACCCTGATTATTCAAAGACTGTGGGAGATTTTTTTTTTTTTTTATTTCACTTGTAACGTGAAGTTGTAAGTACCTAACTAATTCTTTATTGAAATAAAAAAGTCYTGCTCAGTTGTAATTCTTGTCATTAGTTACATCTGCAATAGGAGATACAYAGCACATAAAACAGGTGTTAATGACTACGTTGGTTTTGTCTAAAGTAAAAATGAGCTGCGGAAGGGGATGTCTTGTAAGTTGTGCCTTTAAAATAAAATCTGATTTGATTTAGGGAGGAAACCAGCCTAAATTTCAGTCCTTTSTCTCCTACACCAGTGGTGTAAGTTGATTTGGAGAACAGAGTTGAAGTGCTCTAATGGGAAAATGTGTTCTTTTTAAAATAGTTATGATCAATTTAACAACAYAGATGTTGTGAAAGGTTAGAAAAGCCATTAAAATATAATTTACACTAATAGAAGTCATTAGCTTGCGTTAGTTAACTCACATATTCAAAACAAACAAGAAAAATATAATGAATCGAAACAGAATRTACCCAGTGTAACAGACTGAAGTGTAAATGCTCACATGAACATTGTTTAACAGCTTATAAATACATGGAAATGTCTAATTATGCAATCATGATAAACCTGATTATTTTGAAAATGGCTTCTGATAGTAACTGTTGTCATGTGTATGCCAGAACTGATAGGAAAATTATTTCTAATCAGTAGATCTGTACAGMATTTGATCTCTATGTGTATAGTACTTAAAAATCTGAACTGATAAAGAGTAGTTGGCTAGTCATGTTACTTAAGCTGCTCCCAAAATAGCACCTTCCTTTTTGGGTAGAGTTAGGTTTGCAGCTGTTGTCTCTATCTGTTGTCTCTGAAGAAAATTTTAACATTAAGTGTTGCTGACGTCAATTTTTTTCTTTTTTTTACAGCTGATGTGGGCTTTGCCCCTGACAGAAGTTATTTGGTTCTAGCTCTGAGTTTGGAAGAAGTTGGTATATAGATTTTCCCCTAACTTTCAATTGATGTGTTTAGCTTTAGTGGGAGTAATACTATCACTTAAACCATGTTGTCGTCTCAAGGAGTTGTGCTACATCCCTATGGAGTGCCCGTGATTCTGCCGGCAGCACCCTACTTCGCTGGACTTGTTCAGGTAATGCAAGGCCGCTTCCAACAA
Organism: Alauda arvensis; assembly: GCA_902810485.1. Lineage (NCBI taxonomy): Eukaryota > Metazoa > Chordata > Aves > Passeriformes > Alaudidae > Alauda > Alauda arvensis. The sequence goes on from CADDXX010000142.1 coordinate 43,831, forward strand.
GCAACTTAACTCTGGTGCACTTAGAGCAATAATTGGAATTTTTATGGTTGAGAAAGCAAACACTTTTAATACGGGCAAAAGCTTCTCGCGTAGTCGGCGAGAAGACAGTAGGAAATCAAAAAGATGGATCACCCTAATCTGTGTATTGACATCTCTCATGGCTGAATAAATGGTGTAGTTGAGCTATATTTGCTTGTATTGATTTGTCTGCTGTTTAACATTCATGCCTTTGCTTCGCGAGGTTGACCACAGGGCAGAGGATTTGCTATCCATCCCAGGTTTCTGAGGGAGTCAGCATTCCCACGGCAGGTCAGAAGACAAAGTAACTCACCATGATGTGTTTAGGTTAAGTGTTTTAGCACGGCAAACAGGAATAGTGTTAAATATGCATTAATTCGGGTGTTGCGCGTCGCACGGAATGAAAAAGGGGTTGTGGCTTTGTGTGTATGGAAATATCACCTGCAAAGAATATTCATACACATCCTGTTAATTCCTTTGAGCCCTCAAAGTGTAAGATCTTGCTGCAGGGCAAGAGTTGTGTATATTTAGGAGTCAGCTGGCAGTTACCAGGTCGTTGTTGTTGTTGTGTTTGCTTTTGCTATTATTTTATTTTTATCAAAAAGTGGTGCTGCTGAAGTTTCTTCCATTAGACTTGGGATTCTCAGTAGCTCGTGTAGATGCTAATTAAGCAATAAGTATCCTGTTGTTTAGAGTATTAGAAGACATTAGGGAAAGTCAGCATTTCTAAACTGTGATAGAACTGTGCCATCTCAGTGTTAGATATTGTTCATTGACAGGGCCAAGACACACGTGTGTTAGGGCATTTCTGTGCTGTGCTAGGGATGAGTCAAATGAGGGAGAGGGAAACTTTCATTGTGCTCCTTTACCCCAACACTTTGCTGATGCAGGGGGGCGATCACAGCATGAAACAGGTGGTTTTCCATATATTCCCTTCAGYAAGAGAAGACTGTGGGTTGTGTTCTGCACTTCAGGCTTAATATCAGACACACATGTCTAAAATAGAAATATAGCATTGCGCAGGGGCCATTACCAGGTATTGGGAATCTGTGTCTTGTGGGACATGCAAGCTGAGGCTGCTTTTCATGCAGGGAGACACATCCAGCAGGCCCTCATATCCATTAGGATTTGGGGGTGAAGGTCGGGCGCTGGAGCTCAGTCAGACCCTCTGCCATCCTGTCCAATAAATAATTACAAGCAAATCGTGCCTTTCACTCCATGCTGATTGATGTTGGAATTGCTTCTGAAAGTTCTCATAAGTTCCTGTTATAGATTAAGTGCCGGTGTAGGAAAAATAACTGCACCCAACTGAAATGGGTGAATGTAATCAGGTTTAATGGACTCGAGAGCTTGTTGGGAATTAAATAACTATTGATTTGTTGGAAAGTTGCTGTCATTACAAAATGCCACTCTGGACGCATTATCCAAGCAGATAGATTAGAAGAAAGGGCCCTTTTAAAATTTGGGATGCCTTATTTCAGTCTTTTTCCTCATCATTCTTTTCTTAGAAAGATATAACCAGGCCTATGTTGCTCCTTTAGCATAGATCTAAAACAGTCAAGCAATAAGAACTGCTGAAATAAAAAATTGGTGTTAGTGATGCATTTGAAAAGTGTTCTTTGTATGAATACATCTCCAGTCTCTTGTCTTCTCTCTCCYTGATGTCAAACCTGAAAATGGCATTTTTGGAAACCAAGCACACATTTGAGTTACTGTCCTAATGAGTGAATTCAATGGTTTGAGCARTTTGTCCCTCCAAGATTTTACCTGCACTCAGAGTATCTCTAGTCAGCTTATGACACCAGAATGCCTGTTGTTTTTCTCTTAAAGTAAATCTAAGTATCTGAAATAAATAATGCAAAGGACCTTTGATAGGAATATTTATATCATCCTCTTCTAAGCAGTAATTACATAACATTCTGAACTTTAATGGAAATTATCTTCAAAAATATGCCTGGGTAAACTGATTATGTAAATGKTTTTTTCTGGGTTGCAGGTTGAGAACCACAACCTTGATTATTTTTTTTTTTTGATGTGAGGCAGTTTTAACATGGTACAGGCTTATAAGATGCCATTTTATTTATATGCATGGATTTCTACTAGGTGTGCCTCTGATCAGGGATTCCCCATGATTTCCAACTGGGTTTATTCTGAGGTCGTGTTTGAAAGCAGTGCCTAGAGATCTGGGGACTATTTTGGGAGGGATTTTTGTGTTTTGTGTTGCATAGTTGAGCAAGAAAGATCTCTGTGGAGCAAGGTCTGTCTTCAGAGGTCCTGCACCTTCAAGTGCTGWTTATTATTTTACTTAATGCAGTGGATGAGCAGCTGCTCCAGCCTCTCCTTAGCTCATCAGGAAACCCTGCCTTGCATCCTCTGCTTGCTTCTGTCACACCCCCTTGCTACTGAGCAGTGGAAAACAAAAAGGGGTGGATGCTGTGGGTACATCTCTGGACAMTCCTTACAGGAGCAGCCATGTGTGTTTTCCTCATGGCATGTACTCTGCTAAGGAGATTTGTATTCCTTTTACTGAGATGCTGTGTTTGAGTGAGATGATGGGAATTGAAATGCTTTTGTTCTTGGAGAGACGCAGGGTCCAGGGTTGCAGAGATGTTGATGTATATCCAATTACATTAGACATGCAAATTTATTTTCCAGTAAATAAATACACCTTAAACTTATTAGAATGGTGGCCTATGACTTAATAATGCATTTTTAAATGGGAAAACATCTTTGCCTCTTCCTTCCTTCTCCTGGGTAAAACTATTTTAGGAAAAAAAAAAAATCACATGAACGTACAAATAATGGATAAACAGCTTTATTCCTCCTGTGGGTGGGGAGGTATTTTCTGCCTTGGCACAAARGGCCCCACTGGTGGCTTCAGGGGCTGTCACAGCTCTGCTGCCACCAGGACCCTGTGTGTGCTGAGGGCAGCAAGGCCCACCTTGTGTCCAAACCGTCCTGCTGCTTCTCCTGGCAGGGCCAATGAAAGAAATGCCATCTAGGATTAAGTGTCACTGCARTAAGAGGTTTCTCCTCCTGCCCTTGGGCCCCATCCCAGTTGAGTCATTGGATTCCCAAGGGGGAGCCCGTCTGTCCGGATGGGAGAGCTCATCTGCCTTGGCCAGGGTGTGCAGCCTGCATCCGTGTTGGTGTGCTCCTCCACCATCTCACCAGTCCTCAGAACAAATGTGAAACCAAGCTCCAGTGATCAYGAAATTACAATGTTTGTTTTAAGGCTGCACTGTCTCACAATTCAGAGAATTCTGGTATTTTGTTAAGTAATATCTGAGAGCTCCATCTTTCCTGGCTCTAAACATCAAAGGTTTGCAGTTGCTCTGGTTACCTTGGGAAGCTAGATTTATGATAAAACATTTTGAAAGCACACGTGCCATGTATGACATTTTAATACTAGATGCTAAATTATTTATTTCATGGCTGGGTTAGGTAGCTCCGTTTCCATTTAGCAGAGAAAGAGGAGTTCATGGGCATTATTATACAAGTTATTAAACATGAAATTGTTTAGACTTTTCAGTAAACTACTGCAAAGAGAGACAATTCTATTTAACAGAAAATGTGGAACTTTAATATATAAGATTATAAAGATGTGATTATTTATTAATATGGTCAGTAATTTTTAAACATGCTTTTATTRCAACATTGTGACCAGAAAGTTCTAAGAGTTCTGAGGGTTTGTGCTTGTGTTCATTGTTAAAAACTAAGCTAAAACCTTYCCTTTTTTTCTGCTTTTATTTGCTTACTTATTTGGGTAGTTATAAAGGGGAGAGTTGGAGAAGAAAAATAGAAAATAGGCTGGTGATTAACTGTTTCAGTATATTGGGAATTACCGTACTTTTAAGTACATCATTGTTAAGCTTAGATTATTCTGAAGATACTTTGATTTTTTTTCCCTGTGTATCTGATTTTCCATAATTGGTTAACCAGTGTGTTTGACTGACAGCTGAAAAAGTGGTAATCTGGAGACTGTTCCATTTTATTTTAGGGCTGAGAGAATTGCCCAGAATATGCTGTGAAAAGTAGTGGTGCAGACTTCATCACGGTGCCATCGCTTTTCCCATCTGGAAAATCCTTGTTTTAGTGCCGTGTTGGGAAGTGCTAGCAGTGGGAACATTCTGAATGCTTGTAGGTGTTAGTGTGTTAGGCTACCTGCAAAATCCCACTTGCATTCCAGCAATCCAGTCYTGGGGAATGCTGTGGATTTGTTGTGTCACCTTACATGAAAAAGGCTTTGGTAATTTGGTAGGTTTTATTTAATAATACATTTGAACTAGCCATGAGGAGAGGTTTGGGTTCTTCCAGTGTTGCCTGTAGTGCTGTTTGGTTGTTTCTGTTGGTTTTAGATTGTGATCTAGTGGAAAGCAGAGTGTAATTTCTGTCTACATTGGCTGAATTGCCTCTTTGAAATGCAGTAAGTAGATGATTTAGCTTAAATGCAGATTTATTCTGGCTTGATTGTGTTGTTCTGTCTCTCCTGTTACTGGTACTGTACTCCCAGTGCTTTGTGAGTGAAGGATGAATATGTTTTACCATTGCAATCACTTTTCTGAGTGTACATCTTGTCTCAGTTTTGAGAGACCATCTCTAACATTTCTTCTCTCAGTCTGAGTTGCAAAGTTTTTCTCCCTTTTGTATCAAAAGTGCTTTTAGCACATGTGAAGTGGTGGTGTTGGTGAGGAATACAGTCTGTGTTGTTTTGATAGCTGAAAATTTTTGTAAACAGTGTTTAAATATCTGGAAATCATAGAATTGTTTCTTGGAAAAGACCTTTAGGATTTCCAAGTCTGACTGTTAACCCAGCACTGCCAAGTCCAACATTAATCCATGTCCTTAAGTGCCACATCTACGCTTAATTTTTAATTTACCCTTTTAAATACCTCTAGGGATGATGATTCAACCATTTCCCTGGGCAGCCTGTTCCAGTGCTTGACAACCCCTTTCTAACATGCAATTTAAATCTCCCCTGGTGCAGCTTGAAGCCATTTCCTCYTGTTCTGTTGCTTGGGAGCAGAGCCCGACCCCCACCTGGCTGCAGYCCTGTGCCAAGAACTGCAGAGAATGAGAAGGTTCCCCCCAAGCCTCCTTTTCTCCAGGCTGAGCCCCTGATGTTCCAGCCCCTTCCCCAGCTCCGTTCCCTGCCMYGGACATCCTCCAGCCCCTCAGTGTCCTTCTTGTCATGAGGAGTGACCCCAGGRTTTGAGGTGTGGCCTCAGCAGTGCCCAGCTCAGGGGTCAGTCACTGCCCTGCTCCTGCTGGTCACRCTRTGGCTGRTACAAGCCAGGTGTCATGGCCAGCTGCTGGATCATGTTCAGCACCCCAGGGCCTTTCCTGCTGCAGGGGCTTCTGGTGGCCAAAGGGCAGCACCCAGCTTGGTGGCCAAAGAGGACTTGGACCCCTCTGGCTGCTGCTCTTGGCCCAGCCAGCCTGGCCAGGGCCYTCTGCAGAGCCTTCCCASCCTCCAGCAGGTCCTTCATGTCACCCCCAACCTTCCTGAGGGATGTTCAATCCCCTTGTCCAGAGTGTGGATAAAGATACTGAGCACAGCTCATCCTGGTGCTGGGCCCTGGGGATCCTGCTGGGCTCCTGCCCCAGCTGCAGGCAGCTCCTCTGCCCACTGCCTGGGCCTGGCCATCACCCAGTCCTTCACACAGAGAACACTGCACCCATCCAAGCCACGACCAGCCAGTTTCCAGGACACTTCTGTGGGAAATGRTGTCAGGCAGACACATCCACAGCCTTTCCCTCAYCCACTGAGCAGCTCACSTTAGGAGSAATCAGGKCAGCCAAGCAGGACCTGCCTTTTTAAACCCATGGTGGCCAGGGCTGATGGCTTTGTTGTCCTRCACGTGGCTTTTGATGGCACTCAGGATTATCTCCTCCACACAGCCTCAAATTCAATTGTTTTTCCTCTGAATCCATGGATCAAGCAGTGTGGCCAATAAGCATTGTCTGTGAAACCTGTCAGCTGCTCAGGAGGCTGCAGACAGCTTCAAAGTATTTCCTTATTGCTATTGCAAGAGTTTGTGTTATTTTAACTTGCCTTTATTTCTTGCTAATAAGTGCAGATATCACCAAATAGCTGGTGAGTGAAGCCACAGGGGCAGGCAGGGGGGTAATGACATGGGATGTCTTTCCCATTGGCCAAAAAGACAATGGTAATGAGAAGAATACCTTATCTAAATAGTTTTACTTCAGCTAAGAAACAAGTGGTTATTCTGCCCTGCCACCTGTGTAATTTTTTCTCACTGGTCTTTATTTTGCAAATCAATGGGTGACATAACTCCAATGGTTAATTCCTGCTGCACCTCTTTCACCTCTCAGCTCAGTCAATGCTGTGTTATCATCAGGGCTTTTTCAATCTGCCAGATTTCATCTGACACTCAACAAGCAGATTTTTTTTTTTTCCTTTTCCCATTCTGCATGTGATATCAGTATTAGAGAAATTTAGACATGATGTTTTATAATTATGGTCACTAGCTTGTGTGCTGGATAGTGCACTCCAACTGAGTGTTTCAGCATGGCAAAAACTGGGTAAATCTGGTCCTTTCTGACTGCAGGGGTTTTTAAGGAGTAGAAATACAATAATGTTTCAGTTTGTAAGCAAAACAAATAATTTCTAGTAAACAGCTTTCATTAGGGTAAGTTCTGTTTATTTTTTCATCCCCTAAGTAAGACAAAGCTTTTAAGATTTGGATTCTCTGTAAAAGCAGGTTGTTTAACTTGGCTCCCCAGTTAGAAGCCAGCAAGCTGATACTGCTGTTCCTAAGGAGCTGAAATTTCAGCTGATTTTTTTTTYCCTTTTTTCTGACTCATGCMTATTAGTCAGTAATAAAACTTCTGATGGCCAGATTATGACAGGAGATACAGCTTTGAAGTTCTTTTGCTTTCAGTAGAATGATTCACAACTGATATAAAAATATGCTTGTACATCTAAATATAGAACAGTCATTTTAATGGAGCTTGCTTGAATATTTCACCTATTTACCCTCTGCTAAGTTATCTGGTGCTCCATGAGCTAATGTTAGAGCCCCAGTTCAGATACATCTTTTGGCTTGTCTGCTTGCTTGCTTTTTTTAACTGAGGTGTGCAGGTAACTGTTTCCTCAGACCTGGTTTCAAAGAGGGTGTTGTAAAAACATATGAAATGTCTATTTTCAGTACGGCAGGTTGTGCAGAAAGTATGGCAAGGGTGTCATTATTTCAAGAGTAAGTACTTTCACCTGAGCTAATTGGAAACTGTGTTCAACTGCTCTGTTACTACCYAMGAGTGGTGGAACCACACCTGACAAATGTTTGACAGATAATTTGAAAAATGTTGGGGGCTTTTTTTAGTGTAGTGACAGGTCATAAACACTGTAAATACAAAATTGGAAATGAAGCCAGGTAAATTTTCTGTGTCAGACTTTCTACCTGTGTTTCACAAGCCTCAGGTTATCAGGATTAGGGTGAATTCTGATATCCTGGTTCCTTTTCTTTCTYTGGGGGACAGCTGCATGACCTAGAGAGCTTGGAGAATGACCTCATCTTCCAGTCCTGATGGGTTTAATACATCAGTAGAGAATGGAATTTCATTTTTAAATCTACATACTGTTTGTTGCTGACCAAGCTGAGAAAGTAAAAGTCTCTTGTCTCTATATTCAACAGAATAGTACATATTCTCATTTTATTTGAGGCCTTGAACTAAAAAAAATATGGTGCATTTCAAGGAATGTTAGTCATCAAGGAACTTACAGACTTTGGTAAGTATCCTTCTGCAAAAGCAACTTTTTAAATACAGCTAAAAGTACTTGGAGCAGTGAACTGATCTGAACTATGCTGCTGTTTTATTGCCTTTTTTATTTTTTTAATTCTGAGGGAGTAAAATTATAATTTAATGCTTATTATCCCAAGGCTTTTTCATCTTTTAGAGCTGGAAGTACACTTKTGTTATGTCTGTCCTCACTTTGCCATATCACTGCAAAGCATGCAGTGCCCTCCTGGTTGCTAATTGATGGCATTTAAAAGTCATGCAGGAGCAAGTGGCAGGCTGTTCATACATTGGTTTGTTAGGATAAATGTCTGTGACACTTTGCTTTCTCTGTACCATTTTAATGTATAGCACAGTCAGTAAAATGGATCTCCAGACATCTTTAGACATGTAAGCTTCAAAACATTCAACCCAGGCAGAAGAGTGCTGCCAAAATGCAAATCCAAGGGTTTCTGTGTGGATTCCCAGCAGCTGTGCAGGTACACATCAGCTGTCTTGATTTTCACTGACAGTTGTGCTGAATGTGAGCATGTTTCAAACACTTTGAGAACAAATCATAYTGACACTTGAAACCAAGAAAGAGGAAAAGGGGAATTTCCAAACATTTTCCTTCCATTCTGGAGAAAACCTTGCAATTATGTTAAAACAGAACCTAAACATGGGTGAGTGTTCCAGAGAGAATGATAAGAACAGGTTTAGAAAAAACCAGTCAGGCTTTTTCAAAGTGATAGTCCTGTAGTTGGTTAAAAGCAAGATGGCWTTTAGTTGAGAAATCAAAGGTGGCTTGGGGTGAGGGAAAGCACATCTCCCTGCATTTGTGAATGATGCTGGAGATGATAATACAGAATGAATCATTCTCTCTTTGCCTGCTAGCCTCAGTGTGGTGCTGACTGGAGTGAGTTAGCAAACCTGAGAACCTTTGCTACTCCCTGGAGATAACTTTGCTCTGTCAGGGCAGCTCAGGGGATTCAGGGCAGCTCAGCTGGATGCTGAGCAGCATCTGCACAATGAGAGGTGCTTCATATATGTGAGAGCAAGATGTTCACCTCTGTTCCTTACTCTCCAAGTGTTGGATATCTATTTTATGTGTGCATKATTTGTGTTGATGGTGTTTTTGGGAGGTTTGGTTTTGTGCTTGGYCACATTTTTCATTTTTGTTTGGTTTTTTTCTCTGATGTATTAGATCTTGCTTATGCAAAAAAAGATTTTAGATACACATTTTTAATATTTTGAGAAATACAGAACAGCTTTGTTTTAATGAAATGAGCTCACTTTTTCTAGATTATCTTTTACTTGGGAATGKACTGGAAAATGGTATGTGAATAAATTTTTTAAATTAATTTACATCTTGCTAACAGTTGAGGTACAGAGAGAAACTAAACCTCTACAACTGTATTTCAATGCTCAGTGAGAATGACAATATCTTCACCTCAATTACTGAAAAAGCAAAACAAAAACCCCCCAAAACATGAAAACTGTTTAGAGCCATCAAAAACCCCCAGGATGGAAGAGAATTCCAACTCCTTGTATACAAAATCCAGAAAAGGCAAATTCTTAAGTAAGCCATGAGGATTGTTAACAGAATCCCAACAAAATTTGATCCCACAGAGGCTGAGCCATRCTTGAAAAGGTCTGATCCCCTCAGTATCCTGAATAATTGATATTTTGTTATGCATTTGTAGCAGCTAATTACTACAGAGTGGTTTTGTAGTTTGTGCTACCTGGAAAGTGTTAGGTCCATGCTGTGAGAGCATGGCTTCACTGTTGGATCTTCATTCCAAGGAGGGTTCCCTTTGGAAGTGCAGGGATGTTTCTGCCTTGTCCTGAGACGGGAGCAGGAGGATGAGCAATGCAACGAGCTCTGTTGTGACAAGTCACGCAAGAGCCTGCTCTGAGRGGAGCAGGGAACAGCACCAGCTTCCCTCTCACTGGGGGAAAGGAAATGGAATTGGAATTACATTCTGGAACACAGGAATAAATCACACTTTTAATTATTCCTTTTTTTAAAAAATCCTTTATCTAGACACTGAGATGTTTAAGGGGAGGGAGGTGTTTAATTTTTTTATTTATTTATTTTTTTGGCCATATATTTAAAACCAGAAAAGCAAACTTGAAATCCTGGAACTATCTTAAACTGCCTGTGRCCAACTCTTAAAACATCTGTCTTCCATGTTCTCTTTGTCTTCTCTTTTAATTTAAAATATAACTACCTCTCTCACTTTTGCTGCCCAAATACACAAGGATTTGAGGCCAGCTGAAACAGCAGCTGGGGTTAGGCCCAATTCTGAAAAGACCAGCCAGTCTTTGGCAAATTGTTCTTCCTCCTTGATGTTCCCCTGTCAGCTCAGTCCTGATGTTTCCATTCATTTTAAAACAGGGTGTGCAGAAATGACTCAGTGTCGTTCCAAGTTTGTTTACTCATTCACAATCTTCAATATAAAATGAAGGCAAGCATTGTGTGTGAGGATTTACTTCTGAATACTTCTAAAGGTCACCTGAAATTGTTGATATCCAAGGAAATTTTTCAAAACCGATCCTTCTGTGAGAAAAGAAATAGATGGATGGGTTTCATTCTGGGCAGTGTGTCTGGGAAAGTGTCCTCACTGGCTGCTGGGGTGACTTATTTTGTAGGCAGAAGTTGTTGAAGGCCACTCAAAGCCTCTGAATGCTGCTGTTCCAGGAAATGAAACCCATCCATTGCAGGACTCTCTGAGTGAACCATTTTGAGCTGCCTTACTGTGCTGGACTGACTGCAGTGAGCACATGGGCTTTTACTGCAGAGATGGATGTTTTTGTTTTTACGCCTTCCTCCGTGAAGGAACAGTTAAAATCAGGCAGAGGGAAATGTGACAGATGTTCCTGCACATTTCCCATCTGAAAATGCCTTCCACTGGCCAAGACGATTGTCAGGCACAATTAAGCCCAGTATCTACATCCTGTGCTCTAAGCCAAGGCTGTGAGGGTGTTCCCAACAGGGCAGCACAGGTTTGGAAAGAGGGAAGTTCATATGAACTTTGATCTGTGGCAGGTTTTTGAATGTCACTGTGTGAACAACAAAGGAAACCTGACTGACAACTCAGAGTCTGTGCCCCCACGTGTCCTTAAGATACAGCTACACTATATACAACTATGGATTTAGGAGACACTTTGAATCCATCAGCAAATTTATTACGCATTTCAAGGATGCTAGCACTTGAAATCTGATTTTTGAGAGGCGTTTGGTGTAATGTTGCCAACTGACTTTAAAAGCCTGTGATATTGCGCCTTGTAATGGTGCACATTCAGTGTAATTGTCACTGTAATCAGCTCTGTGATGGCAAATCTTCACGATGACTGCAGGGATGTATTTTTTTGCATATTATGTCTGAAATGTGAGTTCCTGTTTGATTTCAGAGGTATGGTGATAGTGAAGGAAGGCAGGCACTGCAGACTTTTGAACTCGTGTATGAAATGTTTATGCAGAGAGGGGAATTTGCCATTTCCAGGGATGTGATAGCATCTATTGTTCAAAAAGACACYGAGAACCAAATGCTCTTATATTTTGTGATTTGTATTGTAATTGAACCCATTAGAGTTGGCCATTCTGGAAAAGCATGCTTTGCTGGCAGAAAATTGCAGTGATTGACTATTCTTGTTGTATCAGAATATTATACAGACGTTGTGAACGTGTGTTGACCTAAAAATGTCAGTGGGTATTTCATATCAGTCTCCTTTTTGTTTTTTTTTCTTTTCTAGAGTGGGGAGGGATGACACAAAAACGCAAGACAGACATTGTTTTTCTGTTGTGTAATGCCTGGCTTTTAATAATGTAAAAGCTCTGTGCCAGGTCTGTAAACAGAGTCTGTAAGTTCTGGGCAGCCAGTGAATCTAAGAGATTTCTAAAGAGAATTCTAAACCAAACCTCTTTGTCATCCCACTCTTTATTTTCTTGTAATACGGCACAAATTTGCAAAGGGTGTTTCCCTGTCTCTCTGCCCTTAGTTCTCCAGATAATGTTTTTAATTTTGTCTTTAGATGGATCTAAGCTGGGTTTAATACCTCACACCATTTTTACTCATGGCAGCAATGGGGCAACCCTTGTCCTGAGTCTCCTGTGCAGGTGATGAGACACACTTACCTGCATTTCACAGGGAAAAAAGCAGCACTCCACTCATCTTCTGGAAAACCCGATTTGTTCCTGTGGGAGGGCATTTCTGCAATACCTCTTTGTTAGTCCATAGGAACTGATGGAGTTCTGAGGAGTGCCTGGAACCTCGCTTGACACAGCATATGGTCTCTGTGTGCCTAAAAACGATTCCGTGCGTGGTAGCTGGTGGTGGCAATGTGTTTATCTCTGGTGCTCGTTCTCAAGGAGCATTGTCTTGTTTAAGTGCCTGTGAAATGTACTTTTTGTGTGCCGCTCTGCGGTCATCTTGAGGTCGGCTTAATCCTGGCTTAAGGTGTCTGGCTGCAGATTTGTCATTTGCATTATTATTGGTTGGTTCTTGCAGAACCAAGCTAATTTTCTTTCTTTTTTTTAATTTTTTTTTTTAGCATAAAGTGCTTTGTCTAGGAGAACAGTAGCAAAATGCTGAGCAAGGTATTTTTATTCTCTGGGTTCCAATAAGGAATGGGAGATCAAGGAGGGCAGAGGTGATGCTTTAAGTCTTATTTAGCATGGAAGAGATTATTTCAAAATATTAATAAATGTGTAGCATTGCACTTCTGGGTGAGGAGGGATGAGAATTTCTCGTTTACATTTTCACTTTGTTAGYTGAGTGCTTTGTAGAGATTTTCCTCCCCTGAGTTCTGCATGTCAAGATCAGATACCTGAAACACTTAAAAGTAGTTCTGGATCAGAGCCAGACTACATAATTATTTAATCTCGTATTTCATAGCTTTGTTTGGTTTTTGAACACTTCTTTTCTGACAGAGCAGAATTATCTGTCTAATGCTTCATTTTCTTGAYGCTGTTCTGAAGACTTTTGTAATGTACATTTTTCTCAATGTTTGGCACTTTTGGTATTCCATGTACCTCTACTGTTTCTCACCATGTCTTCTAGAAATGTCTTCTTTTAATGTAATTTAAGACATTTGTCTGTTACTAAATGGCACAACCTTTTCTAATCTTACTAATTAAAATTATCCTCTGGTCACCATCCTTCCATTCCTTTGCAAAAAGATACGATCTGGCATCCTCCTCACAAAAATAGATGTGAGTTGGGAATCAGACACCTTCAGAAACAGATCCCAGATGTATTTTTAAGGAACACTGTGTGCTAGAAAGCATTTCAAGTCTTTCTGGAATTATTTCTTGAGAATGATGACTCTTAGCTGCTGAGCTGGGTTCAAATGTAGTGCCTAAGTGGTGTCTCTCTTACTCCCCGACCTAATGACTCAAGTTWAASAATTAATTTGTCTGTGAATGTGCTGAKACTGTTGAATTCTCAATATTTGTTAGGGTTTCCTCTTTGTTCTTCTGTGTGCTTACAGATTTCTGCTTTAGCACCTGTGTTTCCTTGCAGGGGAGGATACAAGTTTTAAACTGAGAAAGATTTTTTTTTTTCTTTTTGATTTGTTTTATTTATTTTTATTTGGCAACTAACAGTTGTGGTTCAAGAATATGATAAAGTAGTTAATGTTAATTAGCCTTCACACCCTTTTGAGAAAAAGCTGTGTGCATACTTTGTGACTTTGTTTAATAGTTAACTCTTAACAGGACAGGAGATTATATATTACCCACTGCAGAAATAGAAAAATCAAATTGAATGTGACATGGTTCTTTTTCTCTCTCTATCAGAACAGAACCCTTTCTTAAAAATTGATTCCACACCCTTTGGTGACAGCCATTTCTCTAATGTAACAAAACCTGAAGGGTTTTTGTTATCCTTTTTTTCCCACCATTATTTTTTTACTTTCAGAATTAGAATGTGAATGTCTACACTTATACAAGAAAGTTTTCTTGTTGTGAAGAGGGATTTCTAGTTCATGGATTGGAGATGTTCAAGCCAGGAAGGATTATTGTGCTAATTCAGCCTGCCCCTTTGAATATACATGCTGCAAAAGGCTGGCTTAAAGCAGACCTTTTGGAAGATATTTAATCTTGTTTTAAACATCCAAGAGTAATTTGGGTTCTCTCAGTTTCGCTGCTGCCCTACTGAACTGTTTGCATGTTTAATTACCCTTGCAGTTTGGACATTACAGGGCTCTGCTTCTCTCTATTTTTCCTCCTGGCCACTGTTTCCTGCTGAGTTTTCTGTCTGGGAGATTAAAAATGCAAAATATCCTCAAACAAAYGAGGAAGCTCATGAAGTGTGCTGCCTCCTAGAAGGGATATCTAGGGAAGGCAGAGAGGAAACAGGGGAGGAAGAAGCCTTGTGCAATCACATAATCTACTTTTCTGCCTGAAAGCAAGCTCAACTTTGCCTGCATCACTCCAGAGGGACATTTGCTGAGCCCATTCTGGAATGCCAGGGACTCTCTGACCTCTGCTGGCATTTTACACTTGCATTGGGGGGTTTTCTTTCCCCCCCCCAAAAAACAGAGTTAAAAATCTTTTCTTGTGCCATTTAACCTCCCACTTTTATATGGAGAGTGGGCATACAGATTGCATTCTTTCCATCCTTTGCCTGGTGGGCCACTATCTACCTAAAGATAGTGATGTCCTCCTCAGCCTTCTCTCCTTGGAGTAGKGCAGTCCTCATTCCTTCAGCCTTCCCTTCTGGAGTTTGCCTTGGCCTCACACAGTTGTGAGCCATTATGGGTAAGATTTTTAGACCTGCACAATTGTTGAGGTATCTAATTTCTCTGAGAACATGCATGAAAGCAAAACTCTGCTTCATATGGCTGAAATTGGAGTAGGAGGCAATAAAACTTTGCTGGTAGATCCAGATGTATGATGGGAGGAGAGGTGAGAGTTAACAGTAAGTCATGAGACACAGAGCACTGTGAAGGATGAGTTTATTTTGCTGTTATTAAAAATTTCATTTCAGGATAATCCCTCTGAGACTTAACACATTATTTTAAGAAAAGCTTCCTAGAGCAGCAGTAAACAAGACACAGTACAGTAGGTTCAAACGATTCATAAATGTTTGGATTCTTTTTTAAACATCCCATTTATTGAGTCTGCTCCTAATACAGTGCTGAAAGAAGCAGCAATCATGTTGCCTATGTGTTTGCAAAGAGTGACATTTGTAAAGTAATCTATTTAAATAATCAGCATTCTGAAGCCTTGTCTGCCATTTTTGGCTGTCAAATTYTGTGAAGTAGGAGGAAAAACGCTTAAAGCACAGGCTAGCTCCTTAGTGATTTTTGCATATCCCTTCTTCAACAGCTCAGCTGAGGCTTAATTTAGAGCTGGATGTGTGACAGCATGTGTTTGTGTGCATGGCTTTGGCAAAGCATCCTGTGCCTCTGGATGTCCCAGCAGCAGGAGCATCCCCTGCCTCCATCTGGGCTGGTTTGTTCCCATCATTCTCCCAATCCCACATCCCCAGGGTGCAGAGGTGCAGGAGCAAACCTCACTGTGCTGCAGCACCTGTGCAGTGCTGCAGGGCAGGGTTCAGTTCTGGGGTGCTCAGTCCCACACTCACTGAGGGGACTCTGGTGCTGGAATCACAGCAGAGAGGCACGGATCTGAACACAAGGCACATGTGGGCTCCTCTCCAGCCTCAGCACTGTGGGCAATGGTCATGGTGTGTTGTTGGGAGGGGTCACTGATTGTATTAAAGCCAGAACAGCAGACAAAATGCACTTGAGTGACSCTTGCATTACCTGACCTTATTTTCCCCTTGATAATCATCACTGAACTTACAGAATTATTGTCTTAAATGTGCAATTTCTCCTTTTTTTTTATCTTTAATTTGTGAACTTAGGTGACGAAACATTAACTATGAATACACCAATTCTTCAGTTCTTTTTAAAGCCAYAGTGCTGTAAAGTTTCATGCCACAAATTGTAATTAATCCATATTTCATTTGACAGCCCGCAGTAAATAAGCATTTTGACATGTGTTTAGCAATATTCCTGTCCAAGGAGGCACTGAAATCACAGTAAAGCACATGCTGAAGTGCTGTCCTGAATTAAGATCCTAGCACTCAGTAGATACAATCACATTTTCTCAAGTTTTCCCYTAGTGTTAATATTGATGATAGGATCTGAAATGGTGAAGCATGGATCAAAACTAGTCTGTGATCAGGAGAAGGCAGATAACAGGTCATGGAAAAGAGAGATGAAGAAACACAAGGTAAAGTGAAACAAATGAGCCTTAGCAAAGTGGGATTTCTTTGGCAGTTTTTGTTTGTATTGCTTTGTGCAAAGTGACTCAAAAACCCCCTATATGTGCAACATTTCTGCTCTGAGAAACCTCCTTGCCCTGGAAAGGAACCCTGCTTTCATTCCCTTATTTATTCCCAGGAGTGTTAATGTGCTGAGGTGTGTGCAGCAGAAATAACCCTGTGAGCAAGTCWGGGTTAGTGAGGGATGGGAAAGTGGAACCTCACCTCACTTCTTGAGGGCCTCCAGGTGACCATTGCCAGGTCTGGTTCTGGTGGAATTCACTGTGCAATTTGAGAGAAGAATGGGAGCTTTCTCCCCTCCTGAG
Source organism: Alauda arvensis (assembly GCA_902810485.1). NCBI lineage: Eukaryota > Metazoa > Chordata > Aves > Passeriformes > Alaudidae > Alauda > Alauda arvensis. Next base: position 60,191 of record CADDXX010000142.1, read on the forward strand.
CATCCCTGGGAAGGGTCCGGTGTGGTGAGAAATGTTCAGAGATGAGAGTCTCTTCTGACTCCCTCCCAGACTCAAAATACAGATATATTAGGAGCATATTTTAAAGAAAAATGTGTAATTACTTTATAATTTTCCATTTATATAATGAAAGAACAGAGAGGACTGTGACCATTAGGCTGTGACTTCTTCTGCTGTGGGTTCATAATGATAAACAAGGTTTTAGTAAATTAAAACTATCATAGTGATGGCCTTAAACTGAAGAAGGGTAGGTTGACATGAGATATTAGGAAGGGAATCTTCCCTGTGAGGGTGGGCAGGCCCTGGTACAGGGTGCCCAGAGCAGCTGTGGCTGCCCCTGGATCCCTGGCAGTGTCCAAGGCCAGGTTGGACAGGGCTTGGAGCAGCCTGGGACAGTGGGAGGTGTCCCTGCCATGGCAGGGGTGGAAGGAGATGGGCTTTAAGGTCCCCTCCAATACAAACCATTCTGGAATTCTATCTGTGTAACCTTTCTGCAGTTTCTGTTTCTCCCTGTGATTTACCATCCTCCCCTGTGCTGTGGTTTATGCATCAATGCCTGCATAAATAGGAAGTGATCCTTGTAATGTGGACAAAATCATGAGTGGAAGGCTGGAAACTCCTTTCAGTTTGCTTTAATATGTTTTATATTTTGTCTCATGCATGTGTGGAAGGATGCCTGTGTATTTAATTATGGGAGAGAGATTTCTGTCTGGAGCATATGAGCAGAGTTGTGTTTCTCTTGGAGCCTAATGTGGATCATGTATTTTCATTTCATGAAAGTTATCACAGCTGATTTCATCCTYCCAGGGACAGATTTTGAGCTCATGTTTGCATATAGTATAAAATTAAAATGCTATAGTGATGTTTTGTGGGAGACTTGTGATAAGGACTTGTGTGTAGWTTTAAATTCTGTGGATAGTGGGAAAGCCAGGAGTGGTTTTTTTAAAGTTTCTATCTAGATTATAAACTATTGTGTAGAATACAAAATCTGCTTGTAAAGAGAATAGAATACATGATGATTGAAGATTGTAGTAAAATATCCCAGTAAGGTAGAATTTACAAGGATTTTAAAATTAGCAAAGATTTGATAGGTGCTTGAAAATTACCAAAATGCTCTTTATTTTTAGGTAGTGTAGGAATGCTCTTTTTTTGTTTGCCATGTTTATCATCACTGGGGTGTGCTTAAATCACATTTTGTGCTGAAGCTTTGCTGAAGAATGTCAGTCAATAGTTACAAAGCTGTCAAACAGTTTTCCCTAAGCTGAATYTACACAGGCACCTCAAGAAGAAATTAATGAAGTCTTGTTTCACTGCACATGTGTAGCCATTTTTAATAAAGTTTTTTGGGATTTGAAGTACTTTCTGTGCAGTTGCATTTGTTTCTGAATTACAAAATGTAGAAAAGCTTTGCCAGCCTTGGCAGAATGAGGGAAATGGCAGTTTACAATTTTTTGTGGCAAACATTCACTTTGGGTCGGTTGATATGTGAATTTACTCATTTATTATAGCAGTGATAGATTATTCTCACTTCTGCTTAAATTTGACAAGCTGTGCAGTGCTAAACCCTGCTAAAATGGTGCAAAGACCCAATTACATAAACTACAAAGGCATGCAAGAGTAAGCAAAGAAAAAACATATAAAAGGATTAAAGATCAAAAATAGAATGATTCCAGTGAAACTGCATTAGGAGACATCAGGCAGGAAAACATGAAAGAATTAGAGTATGAAGAACAAAGCTTTATAAAGCTTCTGAAAACTGGCAAATTTTTAAAAATTACTTCTGTTAACTCTTTATATTAGAATGAAAATTATTTCTTGAGAAAGGGCATGTTTTTGGGTGTTATATTCTTCATGAGGTTTGTTTATGGAGTCTGGGTTTCACCTGCAGAGTAGTCGTAGCTGGATTTAACCAAGGATTTTAAAAGTAAGTTGTTTTTTTAATTTTAAATAATAGGCTATGAAAATGGAAGAAGAATTGCAGAGTGAATCTCCCCTTTTATTCCTTCTGTGGCTTTAAACAGCACCTTTCCAGCTAATCAGCTAACCCAGCTGTTTTCTCTGTTCTATACAGCAGAGGTGGTGTTGCACTGTCTGGAGAGCWCTGAAGGATGGTGGCACAGTCAGGAATGACCAAGGCTTTTGGCCCTTACAAATGGCTCTTGTGTAGAATTCATTTTCTTTGCTCAGGAAACTCGGACAATGGATAAAAGAAAAGAAAAAAAAAARCCTTACAGGARTAAGAGTAAATTCACTGCAATTYCCCCACSTTYCCTGGAAGAACCAGACAAAGTAYAGRCTCCCACAGTATTGCTAAAATGCTYTCTGTATTTCCCACAAACAGGGTTTCTGCTGAAGTTACAGAACCAGCTCAGTTGCTAACTCAGGTCACAGTAGGTCCTGAATGTCTTTCAACATCTAATTGGCAATAATAAAAAGCCTTTCTTTAGATAAGTCTTCCAAATGCTGCACAACTTTTGTATAAATCAACACTTGCCATATGTTTTTGGTCAGCACTGAACCCCATTCCTGTAGCAGTTTATCTGAACATATTCTCGTTTCCCTTTCTACCTCCTGGCCCAGTTTGGTGGTGAGAAGAGTTGTGATTTTTTTCTCTCCTTTTTCTTTTTCTAATTTTTTTGACTATTATTTTAGTGGCAGCATTGCCTCCTGGCTGAGGTGCTGTGCAGCAGTCCCTGCCTGTGCTCTGGGGTTGTTCTCCATGTAGCTCTTGCAGGCTGGTTGAAGCCTGGGAGGGATACAMAGCAAGACAGATGGTTTCCCACAGACTTCCCCTCTAGCTCTTTCATCTTTCATCTAACTATTAATTCATCTGTTTGGATGGATACRTTCACGCATGGAACCAAGATGAATAATAATGAGATTTTTAATAACTCCCTACATTTGCATTCCTTGTAACTCTTTACATGGTTCTAGCTGATTAAAATGAATCATTTACATAATTAACATATGGTTATAGTGTTGGCTTTAATATGCTGATTATCTCAGTACTTTTGTCTAGAGTCAATTGGATTCAAACTGTAACAATTGTTTGAAGTGAGAATGGTTTATTCCTGTGAGGGTTGGGGAATATTTGCCACGGGGCCTGATTAGAAATAGCACAACTGTCCAAGAAATTCTTTAATGTAAAGCACGTATTAAAAAATAAAAATAAATGATAAAAATGTCATCTACATCYTCTGTGTTTAGGTCAGGCTTTACAAATAGCTTTCTGTGCTTAAAGAGACTTCTGCCATCAATTCCTTGGTTGGGTATTAACAAAAACCAGGCCTAGTCCTGAGAATGAATCAAGACAAACAGTACAGGTCTAATTGTTTCCTATGGGTAAAGRTTTTTTTTTTTCTTTTCTTAAAATCAGCTTTAAAATACTAATTTTAAAATTACATTGAGGTAGAATTAGGAATTATTTTTTAACATTAGAGAAAATATGTTAGTATGTTTATATTCACTGGATTACCCTACTCTTAAGATGAAAAGAAGAATAGTTTTCATATTGGTTTTTGTGCTTGTGTTCTCCCAGTACATACTTATAGCAAGTAACACTGAAGCCATTGCATTTTAAGAATTGGTGGAGTATTTTCCAATCTTGCTCTCATCCTTGGTGGTGTGCTCAGCTTCCTAGTGCAGAGGCTGCTYGAAAAGAGAAAAGAATTGCCAGTTTTTGTGGTTAGGTAACTAACACTTGTGCCAATGAATGCTTTTTGAATGYTCATGAATATTTGAAGCAAATTTGTGTTAATTGCACTACTGTTGTCCACAATTAGTCTGTGGTAGACATGATTAATTGTAAAGAGCCCTGACATTTATGCATAAAAGGCTTGAGGTCAAACAGAAATGGAGAAAAATGGTTGCTGCAGCATTGGCAGATGGAATGCTAATGTATTTTGACTCATACTGAGAATAGTGATATTTCTGCATCAATAGCAAATAATTGTTTTAGAACTGTGGAGTGTTCTCCTCCTTTGCTTTGCTTTTCTTCCTCTGTTTCACTTTGTCCCATGCCACCCCAGGATGCCACAGCCACTGGTTACTTTGAGAGTGTGACTTTGAGTTGGCCTGGGGGCTGTGTTGGGATGTTTTACAGGAGCCCACAGCACCAGCTGGGACAGGTCCCTATCCATTTTCCTGCTTTGAGGAAAGGTGTGATGCAGTGATATCCTGATGGGAATCGTGCATGCCTTGTGGGAGAGGTCTCTTGAAGCCCTGTAGGAATACAGAGCCCATCAGCGGTGAAATTCCTGTGCTGAAAGGACTTTAGCACCATTTCAGCATGCTTGTCATGACTGGGTGGGGAATAATTCAGCAGGTGGAATCTCAGKGCTTTACTCTCTGCCCAAACAGCAAACAGAGCACGTTCATGGTGTCATGACCACTTTGAGGRTGACCTGTAACTGTTTGAGTCCTTTTCCACCAAATAAATCAGTGTAAGGCACTCAGAGCCTGCAGGGTGCAGAGTCCCTGAGGGGCTGCTGGTCCTGAGCCCTGGAGCTTGCTGAGAATCAGGAGCTCCTGATGGATGTTCCTGCTGGAAAAGTGGCTGTGGCACCTCGTGCACCTCGGGCTGGCCATGTCCACGTGGAGAGCAGCAGTCAATAAATGTCTGTACCTGCAGCACAGGGAGGCTCCTTCCAGCTCCTCAGGGTTTGCCACTTGACTGATAAGTTTCCTTTGTTAAAATTGACGTTTATCTGTCTAATTCTTTATAAGCTATTGATGGACTCATTAGCCCAGTGAAATTGTGCTGGTTTAGGTCCTGAGTGAATGGAGCCCTTCGTATRAAAAGCTGAACAGATAAAATGTTCCAATGAATTACCAATATTGAAAATAGTCTCTTAAGCAAACAGAAATCATCATTTTCAGCATTTTGCTAAGTTTCTGATTGTCCTGCATTTACTGATGTAGCATCCAGTGAAGATAGCCTAAACCTTTCCAATATCCTTTTAAAGTTTCTGTTTATGTAAAACTTCACTGAAAGATCTGGAATAGTCTACCTCTCAATAATTCCCATTTGAAGTGCAAAGAACTTAGAYTTTCTATCTGTCCTCAAACAAAATTTTCTTACATGAAACCACCATAACCTGTTAAAAATATTTATTTTTCTCTTTTTAATTCTTTGCAATGGGACAAATTCTTATTATTTACAATTTGTGCTAGTTGCCCATTTTCAATTGCTTTTTAGCATGTCTTCAAAAGTTAGAGGAAGCAAAATGAAAGTGAAATGTATGATGATACTCAATGAATAATTTTGGGGGGAAATAACTGGAAGTGCTCCTAAAAATGCTGATCTTAAAAACCAGGTGTTTCAAACTGAGGTCCTGACAAGAGTGTTAAAAGTTCCCTGGAATTGTGTCAGCTTTGTGATGTTTTTGGGTAAAAATTGTGTGGTGATTGTTTGTGATGGTCCCTACAAAATGCTGATGGTTCATAAATGGTCTTTGCTAACCAGTCTGGGACCCTCTCAGTGGAAATSCCCTGAAGGATGATATTTTGTGCAGCAGCTCAGCCTGCTGAATTTCCACTGTAACACGTTTGCATCCGAACAAAAACCAGGTAGCAAATGTTTGCAGGCAAGGGAGCCTTACGTAACTCTTGCATAATTGTGTTCATGATTTTTTTAACAAAGAG
>CADDXX010000142.1:65874-99128 GCA_902810485.1 Alauda arvensis
AAAAAAAAAAAAAAAAAGAGAAAGAGAGAGAGAAATCACTTGCATATGTAACCCAGAGGATGTGGTTATCTAGAACAACTAAATAAAGTGAAATGCTGTGTTTTTCTTTCTGAGCTGCTTGGTGACATTTGGTTGTGCTGTCCCCTCTCAGGCAGGGTGTTCTCTGCAGGCAGAGTGTGTGGTGCTCATCTCCAGCTCCTCTGCAATAAATGCTGGGCTGCAGACAGGAGATGGCCARAAGAGAATGCCTGGGCAAGCCTTAATCTTTAATAAGGTGCAGAGCTAGTCTATAACTGTCAGGGAATGACAGAAGAGCAGTGCTTTCAGCTTGCCTGCTCAGAATAGAAAATGGGGTCCTCTGACAGGCAAGAAAGGCTACTTTATTCTTTATTGGGTTTGGGGCTATTATTGTGGCCGTGTTATTYAGTTATTTGACATTTGTGAGTTGTTGGGGCAAAAGGAAGTTCAGTTATTAATGGGAAAACAAAATTTTAAGTGCTTTTTTTTTAATGCTGAACTCACATTGAAACCTCTTGTTCCAGCACTTGGAAATTAAGCCATGCCTGATGGTAAATGAGTGTGTAATTAGGAAATATAAGGAATATATAGGAATACTACAATATATAGGAATCTTACAATGCAGTCATCAAAAGGCTTGTACACAAATATGTGACATTTAAATTGAGGAATATCAGAGACTTCTTCAGATGTATATTTTTGGAAAGATTGAGGTTTGCTTTTAGAGTAGTGAAATTAGGATTTCTTAGAAGTTTTTTTGTCTGCAGGCTCAGCAATGTGGAGTTTACAAAGTTGATCACAGACTTGCATGTTGGTAAGTTTAGATAAAATACTGCTCAAGAGAAATGAGAATATACATTGTTGGAGTATAGGGCAGCATGCTGTGGTATGTAGACATAATATACTGCTAAATTCCAATTTCAGACTTCTAAAATTTCATGCAACAAAGGCATTTCCTCCTTTATTCACTTGCTTTGATTTCTTAGGTCTGTGTGCAAGATAATTGTGTAAGTTCTTTAGCTTTAAAATAGTTTTGCTTTAAATGTTTTCATTTTGTCTCTCTTAAGGACATCATTTAGATAAACTGTAGCTGCCAGTGCTGGTGATTGGTGACATTGATGTGATGTGACCTTTCATTTGAGGTTTGAACAGAACTTTTAAACCTCTAAAAAGACCTGAGAAAATGTGAGGTTTGCTCATTGTGAACTGATGAAAAATCACCACCTCTTTGTAGGATGATCATTGTATGTTGATTTTTTTTTCAGTCAAAATACTTTTTTTTTCTGGTGGTTTTTTTTCTTTTTCCTAAATTCCCTTTCTATAGTTACAATATGCATAGTCATAAGTGTGCTGAGCAAAATACTGTCCAAAATAAACCTTGTCCAAAACTGCAAATTTGAGAACATTTCTTCTAAAGCAGTCACACAGAATGTGTAGGGCTTTTTAAAGCAGCTTCTAGCAGGAAGCTGATTGCTGTTTTCTAGTCTTTGTCTTCATGCTCAGACTTGCAGATTGTCAGCCTACACAGCTTTCCAGGAAAACCCATCCCGAAAAGGACAGCATCTCACAAGTGACAGGGATGCAGAGCCTGTGCATCTGTGCTCTGCTCTGATGGGGAAAAATGCTGCAAGCACAGGACATGGTGGGTCTGAATTCACAATGCTCACAGCTCTGCAGCAAGGCTCCATGAAATCAAACAAACTTTGCARTAATTCTACTGAAAAGTAAAGAATGGGTGCTGTTGAGAAGGGGTATTTGTGTCTGCTAGGCAGAAATGCACCACTGACTCCAAAGCAGCAKTGGTACTCAGTTGTGGTGTGCTGGGAAATGCTGCCCAGTGAGGGAAAAGGAGGAACATACATCATCATCATCATCCCCTCTGAATCATCCTGAGCTTTATCTTCACTTCTAGGCTGAAATCACAAATTATTAATAGTTCCAGGAAGTGAAAGAAAAGACACTAAAGAAAAACCTTCCCAAAAAAGTTGGGATTTTATTTCATTTTCTTTTTAAGGAAACTTCCAGAGAACTTTGCAAACTGGTTTTTATGTATTGGCTACATCCATGTAGTTGTTTAGTTTTTGTTTTTTTTTTTTTCCAAGACTTGGAACTTGAAACTTTTGCATTCTGTGAGAAGAGTGTGGTGAGTTTGTTCTCCAGAGGGTGATTTTGGACATATTGTTACCTGTGTAGCTGTCAGGGGACGTTTCATCCTCTCTCAGCTCGGTGCTGCTCTTTGGTGACAGCACTTTGGGCCTGGCTGGGTGCCACCCTGGGCAGATGGCAGGGGCAGGGCAGGGAGCCTGCACAAACCCCAGCCCTCCTCCCTCACCTGCACAGGGATACAGGCTGAGCTCGGCTTTAGAGGGGTCCAGAATGGCCCTCAGAACTTCTCCTCACTCACTGGCAGCCCTGGACAAGCCTCCATAGCTCAGGAAAACAGCAGGCTAATTCTCTTTCTTAATTTGCCCCAGCTGAGTTCAGTCAGTTTACGTAAGGAAGTTATTTAAATCAGGATCAACACAATTCCCTTAAAAAACYAAGTTTTCCTCAAAGTTGATTAAAACCCAAATATAGCACTTGAACCCTTTTTTCTTTGCCTTTTTTTTTTAATTTGGATATTGCAATGATGTTATTTTTTGCATTTCTTAGGGTACTGAAATTCAGCATATTGGTCACTGATTTCATGACTGAATGGGCACTRATATTTCTTAACTGAGTCTTAGTTAAAGTGTATTTTCCTCACTCTTGTTTAATTGCTGAAGCAAGTTTCTTTAAGGAAAATGTTTTAGACCTGTGTAATGTGAAATCATTTAATGGTCTATAAGAGGTGTGTGTTWGTGGTTTAAACAAATYMCTGGRAAGCTGRGTTTGGTAGTGCAGCYAGGAGTGGTTGCAGTTKRAATAWGTCACTGGTACTCACAGGCACCAAAGGTTTGGTAACAACTGCTTGAAGAATTTGGTCATTCTGAGGATTCCTGCTTGCTGTGAGAATCAGTAATTTGTACCACGTTCCTTTTGAAATAATGTGAAGATGGGGCTCCATTGCCCATGGCTAAAACAGTGCAATTACCCCAGCAAGCACTGACAGGACTTTGAGGTGCCTGTGTGCTGACTGTAAATCTTAGCAAAAAAGGACCCCAAAACACCAAAATAGCAAAACTCTGTTTAAAATCTAAGTGTATGAGCTGTCAATGTTCTTGATGAAGAGGCACATACATGAAAGTTCCTTTTTTTTTTCCCCCCTTTATCTCCTCCTCACTTCTGGGAGTGTGATCCATCCTTGGACACTTGAGTGGAAGACTGGGCAGACAGGAGAGTGGAGCTGTGTGATTGATGGCTGTTCAGTGGCARGCATGGACTGTGCCTGAAGAAAGGCTTTTAAAGTAATTGCATGACTTCCCCTTYTACATGCAAGTTGCATTAGAGGATGGTTTGTTTTCTTCAGCCCATYCCTCTATCACTTGGTATCTCTTCTCAGCTTTAGTGTATCTCAACAGAGTAAAATTTGAGCAGAGAAAGGAAAATATTATTTTAGTATTCTGGTTATTTATTTAAGAGGTTTGGTGATCCTGTGGCRCATCTTRCATTACACTGAATTTCATTGTRCAGTTTGTTCACTGAAAATTGGATTCTTTGAGCGATTCTGCTCTAGCAGTTGTTAAAAGAGCTGAATCAGTTCCTTTCATAATCTTAAAAGAAAGGGTATGAATACAGAATAAACTCCAGATAAGAGATGTGATTTTAGTGGAGCTCAACTGGTTTTTCCCATACAACACATAGGCTAGAAAGGGCTCCTGTAATCTTTGTCTGACCTTAAACCTCTAATACCTCTATAGAGTSCATGTGTTTTGTTCCAGCAGGCACACTGGATTATATATAAACCTTTGCTTTTTTATCACAGGTCTAGAAATGGTGTTACAAACATCTGCTTAGTACATGTTTCTTGGTTTCTGCATTGTGTGCAGAATTATGGACAAAAAAATAYACACTTGAATGAAACATGGTGTGATCACATTATTATATTTTTATAGTAAAATAGATATAAATGTAACAGGAGAAAACCCACAAGAATGTATTTTCATTATATGGGATTTCTGTTAGRGCTTGGCTAAATTGAAGAAATTACTGTTTTGTTCGTGTTATGTCAGTATCTACTGTGATRTGTGTTCATATAATCAGACATCTTGTGGACTGGTGTGTATSACTYTGTTTTTTTCAAGCCATAAAGTACATTATTGTCACTGAGGGAGGTGCCATAACCGTGTGTGACACTGGAATTGCCATCACACTGCAYTGAATGGAGCCCGTGCAGGAACATCAGATGCTTGTATCGGCCTAGGTGGTGTTTTGCCTGTGATTTACTGCCAGGATGTGTATCTGGAGACACATCCTTTCGTCTTCCACCAGGGAGAAAAACAAAAGGAGAACTGGAACAAAACGTAATTTATTTAGTACAGCTGAGAACTGGTCTTTGATGGCATGGGCAGGCTGCCCCAGTTGAGTTTTGCCACCATCGTGTACCTTCTTGTTCTAAAATTGTATTACACGGGATAATGGTGGGTTTTTTAGTAAGTTAAAAGGCTGTTGGTAGTGCAGAAGCCTTTTGGGTATCCATAACTCCCTGATCCACTCAACCAATTCCCCCAAGCTGATCCCATTCTCTTTGTGCCTGAGTCCCAAACTTGGGACTGATTTCCTGAGCATTAAATGTTGTTCTTTTCAACACAGAAAGTGTTTGTGTTGACAAGCCTCCTAATATAGACTGTGTAGGTGATCTGTTTTAAGAAACAGGATGGGTTATTCCTGGGAGAAAGAAACCCACTTGTTTTCCAACATGTGGGTGCAGGTGCAGGTAGAGCTGCTAAGCTGSTAAGAATTCTTCCCCCCAAAATTTAATTCTTTTTCTTAGCATTAAAAAAAAAAAAGTGTTGAAAGGGATTTAGTAACTGTCAGCTGAATGTTTTAAACAGCTGAGCATTTATTTTTTGCAGATACTCACTGCATTGTGTCTTTCTGACTTCCTTTTGTCTTTCCTAACTCTTGCCACGGGAGGGATTTTAGCCTTCCCTTCTGGCACAGCACAGCAGCTCAGCTGCCTCTGGCATCATGAAGKGTACAAACCCAGTGAGGTCTGGAGGACAGAGATGTGGGGATCTCTCCTGGCTGTCAGAACCCCAAAGGAATGGTGCAGTTCTGCCCCTGGGTGATGGGCAGTCCTGGGAGAAGGGAGAGGAGCAGCCCCTCTGCTGCTGTGTTTGCAGSGACTCCTGGCCAGGCTGGYTGTTCACCCCTTKGRCACAGAAATGGAGCCTCTCCCAGGTCACTTTGCCTGCCTGCCTCTGTCATTATTTTAGAGCACTGGTGGCTCTGAAGCTCCAGCCTTATCCCTGTGCAGCTCCCTGAGGAAGAGCAGGCAGTTTTTTCCCTTCCCTTTTCCCCTCTGTCCCACAGATAGCACGTGAAGCTTTGCTGGGTCAGTGCTCCTGGGTTAGCAGCACCAGGGATTAGTGTTATCTCTGGGATTGTGGTGTGTGGGCCAGAATTGTATCACAGCCTCTCCAGGGGCTGGCTGGCAGGGGAATTCCATCATCCTGTGTGCTTTCTGGAGCTTTCAGCATTTTTTCTGCCAAACCCACTGTATTTTTCCTTGGGAGGRCTGAGATGAGGTGAAAATAGGAATAGGGAAGTATGTCTGGAAAACCAGAAACACCTCTTCAGTCWGGTCTGTAGTTTCATACGAACTATATTGTAAAAAGTCAATTRTAGTAACTTAGAAAAGAAGCAGAAAAGCTTTTTCTGTACTCACTGCTCATGTTTGAGATCTCCTGGCTTCATAGCCAGTTCTCAGAATAGCTTACTACTTAGTTAATATATTTGACCTAATGACCAAATGTGGCAACTTTATGAATTATGTATCAGTCTCTTGGGTACCAAACTGTGTGCTTTGGTTTTATTAAATCATTTCTGATTTGATTATCTTCATTAGATCATGCAGCAAGTTAATTTCTTTTGAATTTATTGTTCAGACTTYACAATTAAAAGATGCAAATCAAATTGTGCAGATCTCCTCCTGTCTTCATTATGATAGCAGTGAGTTTTACAATTCTGATTGCTGTTTTAATGCAGCTTTTTTTATAATCTGAGAATAGAAGATCAGTGTAATACATGGATTATCCATTTGTGGACAATTCTGCACGAGCTGTTCAGAAGAACCATGTTTCCAGACTGAGGAACAGCAGCAGTGCATTGATGGACTTCTCTGTATTTCAGCTTGCCAATTAGCAGCAGAGTGATGGCTTGCTCAGATGCATAAATCACCCTCTCTTACCAGCAATATGACAACTCCCCTCAAGTAAGASTATCAGGATCTTTTAAACAAGCTGAAATGGGGCACTTGTGAAGTGCAGGGTTTATTTTCAGAATCACCTGGGAGGTGATGTCTGAGGGCAGTGAGATGCAAGCAGGAAATATCGACAGATGGGTGGGGAGTGAAGCCTTTGTGGGGCTTTGATGTTCCCTGTGCCCTGCAGAGCTCAGTTGTCCATGTTCTGCTCATCCCAAACAATCAGCCCAAATGCTGCAGCTGCACCCAAGGACAAGGTGCATGTCTTAYCTTCTCATAATTAATCTGAACTTCTGGCTGAAGTGCTGTGTCTCAGTCTGTGTGGCTGGAAGATGTTAAGAAAAGGAGGAGCAAATATTTTTGTTTGTGCTGTAGTTGCTGTATTTCAATTTTAGAGCTCTGTTAAACTTGTGTATGGAATCATCCAAACTTTCCAATCCAGGATTCTAAATAGCTCCTGCATATGCAACAATTCTGTTCAAAAAAAAAGAGCAGAAATTAAATGATAGATGGCCTGTGTTATTATATCAATGCCTGAGGCTTTTCATTAGGCTACAGCAGAGGGGTTCCCTTTCCTGAGTGTTTTTTTAAAGTAAAATTAATTTGGTCCATTCATAAGTTCTTTATTTTATTAACTGAAAAAATATCAATTGCTTTGCAAGCCTTTCATTTCTCTGTATTCCTGGTGCTCCCATCTGTGTGTAACCACAGGGGGTTTCTTGTGTTGGGTTTTTTGTTTTGGTTTGGGGTTTTTTTTTGTGAGCACGTGTTCAGCTGTTAGAGGATTAATTTCTTAGGTTTTTAGATTATAGTTTAAATACATTCATATTGCTTGATGGCAGTAAAGCCCCATCCTTACAGGAGAACATTCAGATTTTCTTGGAAAAGATGGATACATCATTTTCTTTGTATTCCTTGTTAAATATGTTTCATACAGTTGTCTTCACAAATGTTCATTTATCATTAAGTAATTTTCTGGTGCTGAAATTCTGCTTAGCCTATAAAAGGGTACCTGGTGTTGTTTCTTTTTCCTGTTTTTGAAATTTGATCCTGACCTTTTGATAGGCATGTTTCTGACTCAGTAGTAAATATTACTGAGGAAGGCATTCCTCCTGGTCATTTTGAGTCAGTTTGATAAAAACCTTCATTCAGGACAAGAGTACAGGATTTCCTGGCTAATAAAGCAGTTGCTGAGTGGAGAGACAAAATTTGTCACAAACCCTTAAATTAGGCAGGGATAAATGCAGATGGGACTTGTGCAGTTTGAGWGTTGTCCTTTCATTTCAGTCTGTGSAGYTGCACCAGTGTAAGTGAAATCYATTCAAGATTCCTTTCTGGAATGCTGAAGTTTTTCCTGTTTTCTTCTGATTTATCATAGATGTCCTCTTGGATGAAGATGATAAATTTTATGCTCCATGTATTATTTTCTACTGTGCAGGCTAAAATATTACAATTCCTTCCTCAAAGAAAACAATATATTTGAATGAGAACTAATTACCTCTTTTTTTATTCCAAGTGACAAAAGCTAATAYATCACACTTAGCCACTATAAGAACTCCATTTCAGTAAACTAATTAAACTAATCCTATCTCTACTCATTATTCTCAGTTCTGCTAAATATTTTAACAGCATAGATTTATTTCATTACATAAATTATATCATACTTAAAGAAAACAGTTTGCATAATGGCRTATTTGCATTCCCAGGAGTTTATTTTGGGTTTTGGAATTCAGACTTCACATTTCAGTTGAAATAATATTATTTGCCTTATTTACCATGGTAATTCTTCTTAATTATTACTAATTATCTAGAGTGATGTATAGCTTTAATTAAAAGTAAGTGCTTGGCATTCTTGTTAACTTAGATTAAACAGTGACAGTTCTCCTGCATATAGACAATACAATGTCAGAAAGTTGTGGTGTTTCCTACAGTTCAAACCCTGTAATTTCATAACATTCTGGGTGATCCTTTCAATGAACCAATCAAAGGGTAAAAAAAAAAGTTGCTTTTTGCTTGTTAGTGATTTTGATTGTACTAAATAAAAAAGATTATGTCCTTATAAATGATCTTATATATCTTATATATAAGATATTAAGCTATATGATGAAAATAAGAATATCTGCCTCATTTTTTTCTACTTGAACTGTGAARCCAGGATATGTTGAATGCTAAGAATTGAACCAGCAGCGTTGCTGGGAAGCTGTAAAGGAAGGGTGCRTAAAGACTTGTCATGCAATAAAAACAACAACCTGTAAACCTCCCAAATCTCTTAAGTTTAGTTTAGGTTTGCACTTCATGTACCTGTTGCAGAGCTTTCCAATATGCTAATGAAAATGCAGATAATAAGTAATGAGCAGAATGAATTTATGATATGTAACTCCTGTGAGCTGTATAGAAGAGTCATAATTTCAGTGATTTTTTTTGATAGAGCACTTATATCACACAGGTAATGATATTCCTTTCTTCATGCCAGTTTTTATGCTGGTACCTGAACTTTGATTTTTGGCACTGTTAATGGCTTCTCAYAGTGCTGACATGAGGTGAATTGTGAGGATTTTAGGAAATTCTCGCAGAAAGGGAACTAATTTTGGGTAGTTCTAGCTGGGGATTCTGCATGATTTCTTAAGGAATGAGAGTCAGACAAGTGACAGACAATGAGTGAATTGTTTTCTGTGGGTTATCATGAGAGCTCTCCCTCTCTTGTGCCTGCCAGGTCCCATCTGCCAGCTGGAACTGGCAGAGCTGGGATTCATCTACCAGGAACCAAGCAAGCACCAACACRGCTTTCCATGGCACTTCACCCTGCTTTGCACCCCAGCTGCTTCCTGAACRCAGCACTGGGAATTGCTTTCCTATTTTGCTGATCAATAATCCTAACCTGTCATTCATTGACTGAGTTTATATGTACACACTGTTGTTCTGGTCTGTTTTCAAATATTTGCCCCTAATTCATTCCAGAAGACCATGATAGTTTTGTTTCCATCATCTCTTCTGTTCTGTTCCTCTTCTCACATAGACAAGAAAAGTGGTGTGTGGATCTTTAAATTCAAGTTTTTGTTTATTCATCAGTCTGCAAAAGAGGCTTTAGATGTGGTTTACAGAGATGAGCATAATGATGTCATCTGGTCACATTTATACGTAAAATGTGAAATATACTGCAAACAGATTTTTGAATGCCACAATCTATTAGAAAATAAAAGGGAAATTAAGCTCTTGGTGTAACCTATTTKATCCTTCTCTGATACATTTTTGTCCTTAACAGTTTGGAGAATATCAAGTAATATTTTGAAGAAAGATAACAGTTTCAAATAACAGTTTCTAAGTTTATTGCAAGTGCTGCATGAACCATTCAGTCTTACAAACTGGGATAAAAAATTAACTACTCTTTTGAAGACTATCTAGATTCTAATAGTTCATACAAGATTATAAATACTATTTGTAACATTTTTCTTAGTGTAATAATTGTGATGAAGCTGTTCAGTAAGGGAAAAGCTGTAGCTTACAGAGCTTTTCACCTTCCAGAGGCCTCTTTAATTTGAGCWGCATCAGCAGTGACTGAATGCTGGCAGTGCTGGTGCTCACTGGCCCCAGGGCAGAGTGACCCTGCTCTTCATGCACAGATCCTGGGCATTGGCCATTGGAATGGGGCTGGAAACCAACCCAGGGACCCAAACCACACCTGTGTGGCATTCTGGTCTGTCAGGAGCTCACTGATGTGCATGAAAAACCTGGGATGCTGCCTGAGTCCTGGCAGGGACACAGGKGACAGCACAGGGGAATGGCTTGAAGCTGCCAGAGGGCAGGGCCAGGTTAGATTTTTAGGAAGGAATCYTGCAGGGGCTGCCAAGGTCTGCCCCATCCCTGGMAGTGCCCAAGGCCAGGTTGGACAGGGCTTGGAACAGCCTGGGGTARTGRAAGGTGTCCCTGCCCATGGCAGGAGGTGGGATGGGAWGAGCTTTAAGGTGCCTTCCAACACAAACCAATCTCAGGTGGGTCTCTGAGGCTGTGCACGTTTAGGAAATGCCCGTGGCATTGTCTCCTGGCTTTTAGAGTTTATCAGGTGTTCTGGGTGTTGCTGTGGCTCTGTCCTGCCCGTGCAAACTGCTGGCCAAGCTGTCAGAAGCAGAACTGAAGCTCCTTCTGCTGAAGTCAGGGCAGAATGGAAAGTACACAGAACTGCCTAAAAGGAGTAGAGATGGGGTGAAAATGCATAAGTGCTCTTGGAGCTGATAAGGGCTCAGAAGATCAGTAAAAAATGAAGTTTTGCTGAAGCTCAGTAGTCTCTGTTTTGGTGGATTTGGGAGTACTTTGCTCAGCTAAAGTGACTGGCAAGTAAGAGGGGGTGGTGGGGAAGGCAGCCTGCCTTATCAACACCAGAGGCAGGCAGAGAGAAAGGCACTTTCTACTGAGCAATAYTTGATATCTGTCTTCCCAGTATCTTTATTTACTGTTTATATATTTTTCTCAGTACATCTTGCATCATGGAACCACACTGCTTAGCATTAGTTATCAGGATCAGTRAAATAAACTTTCAGTTGCTAGATATGATAATGCATAATAGAATTGGTTGTACTCTTTAAAGTGTGCTGCGACTGAGTAAAATATGAGCTGTGCATGCAGCTTCAGTCTGCTTGCCTAGCTTGACATCAGGGTTGTGTTTCACTTGACAGATGCCTGTAATTGCTAATATTTTTCATAGTTTTGTGTATTTCATAAGTCATCTATAAGATCATGCAGTAAACTTAGAGGGCAAATTTATCTGGTAATCTTTTAAATTTCAGATTGCAGTGTTAACATTTCTTGAAGTACCTTGTACATGCATATATGTGTTCCTGTCAATTTGTACAGAACTTATCTGAATAATTTAAAAGAATTTAAAAATAACTGTGTGTATGTGTACATATAGKGTAGAATACTCATATATTTTAAAGAATTCTTTAATTTTTCTCAGTGATACTCTATTTCTGTTTGTATTAATTATGTGTCAATGTATAAGTCATGCTTATAACTAAGATATTTTTAAATTTAAAAATATTTTTCCTTTTTTTCTTTCAGGCACATTTTATTTAACAATGACTTTTCATTTTGCATTAGCTTGCATGCTTACAGTATTTACATTAATTGGCATGTGAGGAACACCAGTTAAACAGACTCATACATGTCCTTCCTGAATAATGCAGTGAGCTGCATGTGTTTGGAAATTTATGTGGTTTCTTACTGGTAAAAGAGATGTATTTRTGGATCATGTTGCTCATATATAAGCTCTGTATAATTACAAATTTATAATAAATACATCACTGGTCAAAAGATGTGCAGGTAATATAAAAATTTTATGGAAGCGCCAAAAAAGTGAAATTGTTGAGATGATAAAAATAATTCTGAATTTTTTTGAATGAGTTGTTAGACCACAAGCTCCATGTCAGTTTGGTACTGAGTTCTAGCAGTATAATATTTTAACAAGGGACATTTTATGCAGTCCAAAGACCAGATCTTTCACTTTTGTACTTACAGCTCAGTTGAAGTTACTCCCCTTGAGGACCTGMCCTCGAGTGCTAAATCTCCCAATTCTGTCTTTTGCTAGGCAAAGAAGATGGTGACAGTATAAGCCCTTGCACTCACAGCAGCAGTTTCACATTTTTGATGAGCTCACACTCACGAGACATCTCCATGTCCTGTAGTGTTCAGCCAGGTGGACCAGGCATTGCATAGCCCATAGTGAGTAAAGAGTCCTGCATTGTATTCAGCTCTCTCTCCATTCCTTTCCTAGAACTGTCATGAGTGGCTGGTGGTGTTGGGGTGGGGGTACAGCWTTAGCAAATCTTCCTCATTGATTATTCCAACAGAATGCTTTCTCTTTTTGTCATGTTCTTCTGTCCTTCCATATGTTCTGACAGTTTCATCCTATAATGGCCACCTA
Source organism: Alauda arvensis (assembly GCA_902810485.1). NCBI lineage: Eukaryota > Metazoa > Chordata > Aves > Passeriformes > Alaudidae > Alauda > Alauda arvensis. The sequence goes on from CADDXX010000142.1 coordinate 78,156, forward strand.
ACAAAGACACCTTTAGTCTGAAATGTGTTGTAGCCTGTTGGAAAATGGGGGGAAAAGTTCTAAAAAACTCCAGTGTATTCACTAAAACATAATTTGTTTTTAATTACTGCTGGCCATGATAATAGATAGGGAAGTATTTAGAATGAAAATAAGCCAAAGTGAGCAAATAGCTCTCAAAACATAACATATGGGTACGAACAAAAGCTTAAAAGAACATTCTCCAACTATTTAAGCAGTCTTTGCATAGTAYAATCACAGACCCTGATAGTGAAATGATAGATATTTATTGTATTTATTTCTTGTTACTAGCAAAATTCTTAAATTATAGTTCTTAACATGTTAAAGGCTGATCTTACTGAAAAAAGACCTACTCTGTAACAAGATTTAAGAGCTGCTGGTTTTGTGTGAACAGGTCATACAGCCTAATTTCAGATCTCCAGGCTGCTGATCTGGTGGCTTTGTGCTTGGCACCCCTCATGACTTTTATAACATTTAATAATACCTTTATTATTAAAGGTAAATTTAATAATAAATTTAAATAATTTAAWAATAAATTTAATAATAAAWTTACCTTTAATAATAAAGGCATTATTAAATGCTACAATAGCTCCAAAGCAGCAAAGCCAGGGTTGTGGATTCTCTCACCCAAACTCAAGCACACAAACACTGGGATATCCAAGATGTACAAGTCCCTGGAGTGTTTCCAGATGGACATAAAGTGGAATAGGTGCAGGGAGAGGCTGGCTGGGGGAAAATGCAGAGCTGACCATGTTGGAAAAGAGCTGAGCATGGTTAGTGAAGCCAAGGAAAATGCTGGGAAGTGGGAATTGCTCCCATCTGTGGCTGCTTGGGAGCRCAGGACAGGACATGGATGGTGTTCTTAGCTAAGGAGCTGTGTGCTGGCCATAATCATTTASAGGGACATGTAAAAGAACCTTTAAATAGTCACATCAGGGAGCTTCTGAAACAGGATTCCAGYTTGAGCATGGGCCACAGGAGGTCAAACACTTATCAGATTTTGAGAAGGAATTTCTACCCTTAAGAAAAATTRCATCATGTGGCTTCCTAGCAGGTGACTCAACTCCCTGACTCAGGAGTTATCTCCCAGCTCTGCTTTCTTTCCAAGAAAAGTCAGTCACAGATGCTCTGGCATTCTCAACTGCCAAAATCCCTGTGGTTGATAGGATTAACCAGCTAAATTTGTCCATGAAAAATCAGAAATCTGTGTTTTTTCAGCAACATTCAGTAGTTTACATGTTGCTACTATATTTGGTGATAGTGCTGCTTTTCCTAAACCTTGTAAATTCATGTGATAAAGGAAATAGAGTTTGTATAATATTAAAAAAAAAAGTGCCTACTGCTCAAAGTTACCTTATTTCAGGGGAAGGTTTATTGGAAATGCAGCTCACACAATGTATGATGAGGTGGAAAAAAAGAACAGAAGTGACCTCAGTGCGTGCAGCCCATGTGCTTGCCATTTTTCCATTTTCTTGAGCATTTATGGACAGTTGAACTTACACAGTGTGCAGCAAATAGGTGGTTTCCACATCTTTCTGTGCATGCTGTCAAATTTGTATGTTTTTAACATTATTAACAGTAAGTGTGGAGAAAAGAAAAAAATGAGGTTTTAAAATTATCCTGAGTGTCAGAAGTAATAACACCACTGTGGCTCAAGACAATTGTGGTGCTTGCAGAATCAACTCCTTAATTACATTTTTCACTTATAAAATCTGACCCATAATTTACTTTTCAAGAACTCATATTTTGTGCAAAATTGAATTTCAGAGGTGAAAATCTCAGTGAAGGGAAGCCTCAGTGCTGCTCTTCTCAGTGGAGTTCAGTTTTGTCCATCTGTGTGTTTACCCTTTAATGCATGCATCAGTAAAATAATGCAGAYTGCAAAGATTAACAGCAGCACAGAACCTGAACTAAAAATTAAAACACTTTAGGCCAAATAGATCTCTTATGGTTCTATGCATGTAGGCACTGTCATTATGCCATGGGAAATAAATTAGGATAAAATCCAGCTTCATTCTGCTCCATCCCAAGATTCTGTGGCACCACATCTGCTAATATTCCTTCMCTAGAAAGTTTCTAGTGAGCAAGAGCTCTGAGGCTTCACGTTGTGTAAATATGTATTTATAAAATTGTAAGTTTGATGCTGAGGGAGCCTCAAGTTTCTCTTTCATGCCAGATCCTCTCCCAATTTCATTTTACATAYAGCTGTCTATAACTGTTGCTTTTCTAGCTGCATTCACTTATTCCTTCTTATAGATTCTCTTTATGTTTGTATTGAGGATTGTCAGTAAACCAAAAAGAAAATTGTCTTTTCTAGGTTAGGCAGCAGTACTTTTATYCCACCTGTTTAATCAGATTTAAACCTTTCATGACTCTCTTAATTATTGTGTTTTCCTGCCTTGCCTTTTTGAGCATTTATTTGTGTCAGGCAATCAGCTAAATCAGCATTCTGAACTCTGACCCAAGGCACTTAGTGCAGTGCCAGTGTGTGCCTTGGTGATGGATATGAGCATAAAGAATTCTGTCCATGTTCCCATTTTTATATCTGGGTACATGGGTATTTTGGAAGTGAGGAGCCATTGGCAGTGTGCACGTGTCAATATTTATGTAGGCATACAAACAAAAGGTTGAAATGCAGAATAYGCAAAGATGAATTTTTGCTCCTTCTCTGGCCTTTTTTAGTGAAGAAAACACTGGTTTTCTTCACTAAAAGAAAAGAAGCTGGTGGTGTTTGGGTGATTCTGTGATATCAGTTCATTTCAACCACTTTAGTTGGTTTAAAAAGGATGAAAGGATGAGTAGTAAGGAATGATTTAAAAACAAAAAACAACCAAAAAATAGGATTAGTAGCAAGCAGTTTGGTCTGTGGTTATCTTAGCTGAATGTCACATGCTGATAGAATACAACACTGTGGACAAGAAATAGTCTGGAATATTTTGCTCACTTCCTGCCTCCCTGCAGCTGATTCCTTCTGGAGGAAACACTGCCAGCCACGTTCTTACAGTGGTACTTCTGAAACCTGGGTGCTCCTTTTGCAGCTCAGGACAGTTACAGCCCAGTGATATGTGGAATAATTCACATTTCTGGATTTTAGCAGCATTTAATTGAGTACCATTGGGTTTCTGCATAAATAAGTGTGAAATGATTGTTCATTTCTGATCCCAGCCTTTTGATAATCAGCTTTCCCTTGGGCAGTTGWGCAGAATTTGCCATGTTGTGCAGCAGCCAAGCAAGCATTTCAGATTTTCATTGTTAAACTCRGTTAAAGTACAAATTCAGATTTTAGCAAATGGTTTTTTGAGTAAATAAGCATGTAACATTATCCTCTGTGATACCACTTTTTCCTTTTTTTCTTTTTTTGAGAAATACATCCCTCGATAGGAAAAGCTGCTCAGGCCATTCAGGTTTTTTTRTAACAACATAAGACACAAAGTAGAATGAAGTAATCTCTCATAGCAGAGGAGCAGAGTGACCTTCCAGCCATTTAAAGCTTTATCAGGTGCCTGGATTAACACAGGAATAGAAATGTTGGGTTGGTCTGGCATCTCTGGAGAGCTGGTGAAGAGCACACCAAGTGATCAGTAAAATGCTGCTGCAGAAAGGGTTGGACATCACACAACTCATGACAGACTTTGGACACCTGTATAGTGCTAGTATAACTGCCATGTGCATTATAAATTACTTTTTAAAGGGATTTATAGCATTTAGTTGTGGTTGAGAAGGAAAAACGTGAGATAGGATTACAAGAAATCTCAGAAAAGAAGGTGCAATTAATTTAAAATCCACTGGAACTCCACTCAGACACAGTTCTGAGTAAAGGATCAGCTTGCAGCATGACAGGGCCTCTYTCTTACACCAACTTCATTTAGCATTATTGCATGAGAAAGTGATATGTTGGTATTTTTTTATCAAATGCCCTTTCATCTCCCACTACAACTGTTTTTTTACCAGTGCCATCTGCAATCCCCAATATTTTTTCTGATAAAACTGATACTAAGTATAAAAACTGTTAGCTATAAATTGTCATGCTCTCATTAATTGTGTTGCCTAATTGAAGAACCAAATATTGGAGATCTCTAGAATGGCACTGCAGTTCCAATCACTTCTGTAAGGCTTTTAAACTCAGTGCAAACCAAATGATTACTCACAGAAAATATTAGTACAGAGAAAACACAGCGTGGGCAAATGTTATACTGCTTTCCCTGAAGAATTCAGGTGACCTTATTATCTACCAACATGAAAAACTGCTGTTGGGAAAGGAAGGTCATGCAGACATCAAGGAAAAATCAGTCCTTGTCCTTTTTCACAGAGACTTCCCAGTGTGTAYGAGCTGCTCCAGAGAGGAATCCCACACCTGATCTGCTGTGTGTGATATGTAGATAAAATCCTCGCAGATTTTCGTTCCTGGGGATAGAATTAATTAGGTAATTCCACAGTAAGGTGATAATCAAAGCCATTTTTGCAGAGCACAGGCCATAAAGCCTGGTTTGTCAACAGAACCTGTTCAGTTATTAACAGGGAACTTCACATCCACATCAGCTTGTTGGAATGTTCTGTGGAGTTGCAGGTAGAAAATGAAGCTGTTTATTGATCAGAACTGATTTTTTTTCCCCTGGAGTCCCTGCCCTAAGTGTAAAGCACAAGTGCTGACTGCCACACTCTGCTGATTGCAGGTTTTTCTGACAGCCCAGACCTGACTCTCCCCTGATCCTTGTAGCTGCATTGTAGGAGTTCCAAGGCTGTGTGACAGAGCTGCTCTGTATTCCAGGAGCTGCAGCACACCTGTCATCAGATAGCAGCAAGAATGCCCCAGTCATCACTTTACTTGGGAAGCACAACAGATGATTGAAATTATTTCTTACTACTAACTAATTCCCCTTTTAGCAGAGATAAGCTGCTTTGTTCAGCTGTAAATGAAACATTAGGGTATTAGCTGTCAAGGCAGAAGTATTGGAGGAGCTAAGATTTTATCAGCAGTAGTAACATTCTGGGCAATAAATTGTTTTGTTGGGCAGAATACTATTCTCCAGAGGTACAGAGAAACAAAGCTCATTAAGGTAAATGCTTAAAGCACTGCAAAAAAAGCAAAGACAAAGGCTTATTACCTTTGTTTTGGGGATAGATAAAACATTTGCACTTTTTCATCTCGGTGTAGCAGTGAAGAATTATGTGGTRCTGTTATTAAAAAGGTGCATTTGTAGGCTTGTAGAATGCTTTCTGAATATATCCAAGGGACAAATACATTCCTGAAATATCAACAGAGAGCTGTAGTAAGTGATGGCTTTTTGGAAATTGTTTTGTTTCCCTCTGGGTGAAATTAGGTATCTGCACATTGTCCTGTACTTAGCATTCATCAGATTAATAGACTTGCATTATTAAATGAACGTTTGAAAYGGAGAAGCAGAAATGTTGGAGTTAYACTAAATATTTTTACCAATATTATTTTATTTACCTCAATTAAATTCATCAGGATTTATGGCATGAAGCATTAGCATGATGGGACRAGAGGAACTCTTGATGGTAGGGACTGCAGCTAGAGAAAAACATTTGGAATGTTAGGAAGGAATTAGAGCTCTGAAAAGCAAAGATGGACATCACTTGCTATCAGAAACATTTAAATGGGATAGAAGTGGGAGGAATCTCTGTTTGTGAGCTGAAAAGCCTGCAAGCAGCCAGAGGCAGATATTGTTTTCCATCATTACTTGTTTGAAGTAGCATTTTGGAAAACTGTAAAATAGAAGTTTCATACATAACACAAAGAACAAAGATGTGTAGCTGCAAAACTGCATGGAAGATTCTGTTAATAGCTGACAAAAAYGCCTTCAGAATTTTCTCTGTGCAAATTGAGGATTTGGAAACACTGAAGGGAGCTTTGCTCCCATCCTGTCACCTATAGAGGAGTCAAGAAAAGATGCTTTAGGAAGAACTGAGTTAAAATTAGGAGACAGCTGTGCAAAGCTTGGTTATTTATGAATGGCTAGGAAATGCTGGACAGATAAAAACCAAAATTCTGATTTCTGCTGTTGGTTTTATGTATTATGGAAATGTATATTCTAGTTTCATATATATATATAAAAAATGTAATATATATATGTATTATTCATACTGTATAATATATAATACATATATATATATAAGTATAATATCTATGTATTATTCATACTGTCTATTTTACACAGACACAGTGTTGTTTAAAKATGGCTGTCACTGGGTCATTGTCCAGTGATGGACACATCTTCAGAATCAGTTTTCCATCTCTGTGAAATTATCTGGGTGTTTACTGAACACTGTGAAACAGATCTATTGGCCCAGCCAAATAATCTGCTTGATTTTGAGGGGATAAGTRCAATAATAGCCAGCTTTGTTATTGGCTAAGACTGAAATTAATGAAGTTTTTGTTTCCTCATTTGGGGTAATTGAGCTCATCTGACAAAGTGATGAGGTTTGGGGAGGSAGGATTCTGTGATGCTTTAAATTTACTCTCTTATTTTGTTATAAAGAAYATTCATACTTGATGCAAGTGCTTTATATGCACCTGCCAGCTGTAAAAGAAGATAAACTCGRTTTTAAACTTCTGATTTAACCTGAGGAGTTTCCATGTGAAGAGCATGGCTCTGCTGTGTGCTGGCCTGTTCCTTGTTCAGTTCCAGTCACCTGGAGCAGCAGCAGCCTTGAGGTTTTTCTGCAAGTACTGCAGGAGGTCAGAGCCAGCCTGCCTGGATTCATCCCTCACTGAGGGGCTTCCTAACCTGAGAATGCTCCTGCACACCTGCTGAAGTGCTGGGAGCATGAGAGGTTCCACAGGTAAACTCATAACCAAAATATCAGAGCTTCTTGGCTTCCACTAAAACCTCTACTCTGCTTTCTTTCTCTTTGGGGAAATCTGTTTTCCTTAGATGTCTCAGGAGATGAGAGCCAAGGAYTTGGTTTTAGATGTTGTGTCCTTCAGAACAACAAATCACTCTGCAGTTTAAAGTTTAAAGTAATCTTTGCAAATGTTTATTACTCCCAACACTTTCCTCCTTTATTTGTAAAATAGGATTAGTAGTACTGTGTTAGTGTGGTAGGTTATTGCTGGTTTCATTGAAATAATAGTGGGATATTTTGCRTTATGGACTCATCCTCAGGGCACTCTCTCAGAGTTTTCCATAAGCTAAAAACCCCCAGATTTTCAACTTCCATGATCAGGAAATGAAGAACTGGACATGAACCAGTGCATGAGTTGACTTTGAGGGGCTGCAGATCCAAACAGCCCACAGTGAATTAATGCAGGCTGAGCTGAGGTGAACTTGCAGAGTGTTCATGGGACACTTGAGGAGTCCCCAGGGGTCAGATCCAGTCCTTTGCATTCCTTGAGCAGGTTGATATTTTTGTGTTTTATAACCCATTTTCCTAAGCAGCTTTTCAGAGTTCTATACCAATATTGACCAGGGCTTCCCATTGTTGGGAAGATGAGTTCATGGAGCTCTTGGGAAGAGGCCAATCATGAGCTGGTTACTTGAGGTGCTTTAAGTCATTTGGGTATGGAGGGTATCAGTTATGGTTACATTTKGCTGTTTTATATTAACAAAAAGATCAGCCTGGACAAAAATCATGGTCCTGATTGCAAAAGATAAGGTGGAAAGGTCTACTCTAATTTATAATTGGTATTCTAAAGTCATTTTAATCATGCTTTCATCTTGTTTCAAAGCATAAATTTAGTTTTAAATACACACTTATTTTGGACTAATGATGGACAATTACTGAAATATTCAGAGACCTGGAATAATTTGCATATTTACAAGTGGCTTGTTTTTATCTAACATCTACTTAAGCTTTGGGTATGCTACTGCCATGAATCACCAGGTGAAAAGAAAAATTTAAAAATAACCCCAACAACAGCAAAAAAACCAAAACAAACTAAAAACCCTCAAACCAAACAAAAAAACCATAAAAAACAAAACAAAAAATTGAAATATTTCTTTGTTCTTGTCTACTTTAGGAGCCCATGGAGAAAGTGAATAGAGCTCTGAAAAAACACCCAAGTTATTTTTTGTTGTTGAAGTGGGAAAGTTTTGTGCAGTGCATCAGAAGTGTCAGGCTAACAGGGTACAAGGTGCTGAGCTGGGAGAAACTTCCCCAGGCTCCCTTTGTACTGACAGGTCTAACCCAAATCCAGCCCTCCCTTCCTGAGTCACTCTGACTTTGTGCAAGATCAGGGMTTTCTGTCTCCTCTCAGCTTGGTTCAAGGCAGCACAAACCCCTCTGATCTGGGTGTTTGCTGAACACTGATTTATGGCTGATTTGCACAGATTTGTACTGCAGGTAATCCAACCACTCAGTCCAGCTCTAATGTGGTTAAAGGAAAAAAATGTGTATTTTGGATGTTTGTGAAAGGAGAACCAGGAACATAAGCCAAACATGTGCCATACATGGATCTAGCCTGGCCATGCAGCAGTATATTTATTTTACAATTCCTGTAGCTGTGCTGATTTCTGACATTGCTCAGRCTCAATTAAGACTAATGTGAGTGCAGTGCAGAGTTTTGGCACTTGRCTGTGCTGGAAAGGCTTGTGGTACAAGACTAGAATTTTCTGTTTAGGACATCAGTGCAGTTGTTTTTTGTTCCAGCAGCAAGAAAGGGGGAGATAAAAGTTCAGGAAATTATTCACTTGTCAGAAAACTTGTGGAAGTGGCAGAGACTTTGATGGTCTCTGCAGCACTCAGTGAGCAGTGGATGCTGTGCTTTGTAAAATTGCTTACTGCAATATTTACTGGKGAAGTGTGGAGTGTTTTCTACCCCCTGACCCCTGTGTTTTTCATCTGTGTTACTTTTTCATGTCAGCCCTTTGCCTTAACTGCCTGGGTGTGTATCTCACAGCAGCAGTGATCACTGAGCAAAGCAGGAGTGGTTCTTAGCTGAGAATTCCTGCTYTGGCTGCTGCTGGGCCCAGGAATTGCAGATTTGTCCTGGATCTTGCAGGTTTGACACTCTGGAGTCTGACTTGCCATGCCTTGAAAGGATTTTTTTCAAGTCCTCTGTGTTCTTCATTCATTTGGATTCTTTGCATGATTTTCATTTCAGTGAAAAACTCATCATTTTTCCTGTGTCAGTGGTTTATTTTCCCATTTGTACTGTGGTTGAGAGTCCTCACTTGGCTAGCCAGGAGAGAGAATAATGGAGGGGTAGGACTGAAAAAAATGTCATGTTGTTCTGTTCATATATATGGCTTCTGGATAAATCCCTGAATTACTGCACTGAAGTTGCTTGAAATTTTACAGTCTTTGCTGACAGGAAAACTAGGAGAATCTATCAGCAGTGCACAGTGGATGGGCCACATTCCTCAAATAATCCAGTCAATTAAAAATTGATTTTTGTTCTAGGCAGCATGGTGGTAAGGTAATGTAGTGGGGAGACAGTGTATGCATTACCAACAGAGCTCCCATCAGTTAAGTGATATTTAGGTGATCTTCTGTCATGGGAGAAAGCAGTGCAGTTGATGATCTTTGCTACTGAAGAAGCTAAATTGAAGTGTCAGATACCAGAATTGCATTTTATTTCTAATATGTTGGCCTGCCAGCCTGGGAGAAGCTCTGTGAAGTCTGCGAATACAAAGGGACAAAAGTGCTAAATCTAGCAGAAACTGAATGGTTTGGGGAAGAGACTACAGCTTTTAGAGCCTTTAAATGCATTTAAAGAATTGAATCTTGTACTTCAGTTGCTGGACCTTTTGTCTACCACCTTTCTCCCTTTTCCTGGCAGCAGCTCTGAAGTAAATGAAAGAGATGCATGATCTAAATTGCAGCAGTCTTGTTTATTTTTCTTTTTTTTTAAATACCCCTTGAAGTAGCTGAAGTGAGAACAACAGAAAGGCCCAAATCTATTAATTGAAAAATGCATTTCCCTCAGATGTGGACAATTCTGAGCTGCATCATTTAAAGAGGCATCTTTCCACWATCAGAAGTGTGGAAAGGTGCAGTCACAAAGATTGGGCTCTGTCTTCAGCACACACAGGGAGCCTGCAGTGGGAGACACAAAGAGAGATCAGTCTGCTCTTGTCTTGAGTCAYTGAAGCATCTGCTGCTAAAGACAGCTTTGCAAATTTTCCAGCAGAATAGAAAACATGCAGGAAGTTTAACTTCAGGTTCTTGGTAAGCACAGGATGCTGCAATCACAGCTGCTCTTGGTTATGAAACATCACAACTTCACACCAGAGGTGTTACTTAGATATTTTGGTTTGTTTTGATGTTGTTTTTAACATGGTGGAGGCTTTTCCCTTCCTTTTCTTTCGAAAGCAGTTGYAGGATGTCCTGGTGCATCTGTGCTTCCCCTAAAAGGTGGCTGCATTTCTGTGGCAGGTCAAGTGATCCCTAAACTCTTCTCCAGATCTCTTGGTGCTTAATTACTGCCAAGTGCTTTATAATGCTCAGGTGAAAGGGGTTGGAAAAATTAAAAGCAGGCTTGTGCTTTACCTGATTTTTAAATGGAGAGTGTTACTTCTGTGCTTAATTGCTTTACATGCAAGCTCTTTGTCATGGTGATGTTTTAGCAGCATATTGACATGCTCCTCACCTTGGCTTAGCTTTCRTATGTTTGTGAAATGAGTGTATCACAGGCTGGGAGGATGGGCAGTCATCTGGGAGGTGTTTCACATCAGCCAGTTTGCAAAGGAGATGGTACATCTCCAAACAGAATAATCCAAATTTGTTTTCTACAGAAGAGATTGGTACCAAAAAGAAAAAAAAAAAGTTGGCCATCAGTACAGTTATTTCTTAGCATCATGTTTAATTCTGASCTAGGTTTTAATAATTGAAAATCTTGCATAAAAGATTATTTCACCTGTGTTAGTAGATTTCTTCATTAATTTATTACTGGGCAGTATAAAGCAAGAATAGATCACAAATTCCCTTTAAATGTTTTTCTTGGGGTAAAATGCTGCTGGGTTTTAGTGCTTCGATAGGGGAACAAAGATAAAGAAAACCAAGAAATATGTTTCTGGGCCTCAGAACTCTTCAGCATGATTTGAATACAAGTGGCTGACTGTGATAAGTGTGTTGGGCTCCCTTCTGTTAATTACAGTGTTTCTAATGAGACTGATTTGACAGCCCCTGTGTCATAATCTGCTGARTAGTTCCTGTACTATCACTGGGAGGAGCAGCCTCCTCCCCACCCTGTGAAYAGTTTTGGATGGATTAGAATTTCAGAAGGTCTGTGCCACAACTTGTTCTCTGTTCAGTTGGAATCATTTGTCTGTTCTATAAATGGACAAACTTTTCCCAGGCAYTGACAGAGAAAGTGAAAAGTGGGGTCAGACACATTGTCTTAAAATGTCTTTTTAAGCCATGTGCCTTATTTCATTGTATTTTTTGTGTAGAGATGACAGTTTCCTCGATTTGTTGATGTGAATGACAGTTTCCTGGAAACACAAATTCTTTTRTTTTCTCTGGGTTACATTAAGTGGAAGGCATTTTCAAATTTTATTTGTTGTTCTTTTTTCCGTGTAATAGAGCAAAACTGAGCTGACTACTGATCTCAAGATCAAAGCTAAATATTGTAATTATCACGATATGGAATTTGATGTTATAAAAATGCCCACTGCTGTTTTGTGAAACCCAAGAAACTGTTTCCTCTTAACTTGAAGTTTGCATTTTGTGAACAGTTTAAGGAACTCCTTCGGAAGCATTTAGACAAAAAATCCAAGAGTTGCTGTAACTTTCCTTTTACAATATTATTGTAGTTTTATCCAGACTCCACCAGGTGTTGCCAAAGAACATACAGCAAGGCAAAGTTTACAGCTGAAGTGGAAGTTGCTCAGAACAAAGGTGTRCATTTCATAAACACAGCCATTAAAACCTTTTTCTGAAGCAGGAGCACCTTCCCTACACATTTAAGAGCATTTCTCTTTTGTTTGTAACTAAACATCAGGAATTAAGCAATTTGGTGTGGAGTTGCACTGTTTATGTGGGTGCCACATTCTTAAAATTCGGTTTTTCTTATGAAAGGAAGAGATTCCCTCACAGGCTATAGGTGAATGATATACTGTTTTAATCATTAGTGAAAGAGTTCTGTAAATATTCCATTGTGGTGCTGTATAATTTTGGGTGATGGGGTATCCTTTTAGTAAGATGTTCAAATTACTGACATTTGATGTATTTGCTGGGTTTGGGATTTTCCCATTCCAATAAGCAAAGTTGCTACAGACACTTAATTCCTACAACCTCTGCTAAAGACGTTCCTCTCCTTTGTTTGCTTTTTTGCCTTGCTGAGTCAGGAGTTTTGCAGATCACAAATCACTTCTGTTTGAGGGTTTGCCTCACTCTGGGAAGAAAAGCTTCCAAAAAGCTTCCAAAAGCCAAGGTTTGCTTGAGGTAATAAGAGCCCCAAASTTGTGGCTGATGACAGGAGCGCAGTGCAGGATGCTCAGGCAGAGAGCCCTCGGTGGCAGCAGGGATCAATCCCCAGCCCTGGCGCAGAGCAGTGCCCATCCTGCCTCCCTGGTGAGTCCAGGCACAGTGCTCATGGCACGAAAAGCAATGTGCATTTTAATTGCTGCCCTTGTTTTTGAACTGCTGCTCGGCTGTTGCTGTGGTTTAGGTGAAGAAAGGCTGGATCGTGGGCAGTGCTGGCTGCCAGAAAAGGTGTGAGCAGGGACTGCTCGTGATGGGGATGCAGAAAATCTGTGTTAGGTGCTGCACTGAGCCAGGAACTTTGAGGGAATCACCTCTGGCAGGTAATTGGGAGTCTCTAGAATGGCAGCTTTACATTCTATAAATGCTGTGATGTTTTCTTTTGTGCTTTAATTAAAGCTCTCGCTTTATTGTTGTGCACAAATGYTTTCTATTTGAATGTTTATTGAACATTCAATAGCAACAGGGAARCGCGGATTCTTTGGGGTAGTCTGGCATAATCAGTGCAAAGATAAAGGTGGTTMAGGGAGAAGGAAGGGGAAAACCTGAAATGTTGCAGTTWYTTGTAGCAGAAACCTGTTCAGAAAYGTGACTGTAGCTAAGGCTGCACTGAGACACTCGTTGCTTGTMAGAAATCCAGGGCAGTGACTTCACCTGGTGGTGTTTAATTAATTATTTATGGAGCATTATCTTTGCTTTCCCTTGGGATGCCATCTCCCTCCTTCCACCCAGAAGTGTCAGCTGMTGATTGGAATGTAGACTACTTTAATTACTTTAGCTCTCAGTAGATGTTAGTCTGGAGGTAATTGGCTCCCTTTCGTAACCGTGTGAGTGCAGCAGATAACTCAATATTGCTGTGGCTTTCCTGGGACCCCATTTTATCCCATCCCAATGCACTTGGCAGAGAGGGTGGGAAGGAAGAGGAGGAGATATCAGTTCTCCCCCGGAGGTGAGATTGGATCAGTGTTTAAGCTGGTAGGTGTGATGCAGGTGCTGTGATCAGGTGCTGAGAGCCAAAACTCTGGCAGCCCTGGTGCCACTCAGAGCAAAGGCGCTGCAGATTGAGCACTTCTCTGATGTGGTCTTATCAGTTTGAGTCGAATGTAAATCCTGTTCCAGCAGCTTTGTCCGACCTGCCTGTAGCTTTGTTCTGAACCTTTCAGCAACAGTTCACTGAAGCAGAAAGAACCCTGTGAATTGATATTATAAACCTGCATGGTTGCTTTATTCATTGTTGAAGCAACAGAATATAACAGAAGTATTTATTTTAGTGGATTGAGGATACTTTTTTTTCTTTGCCTATCAACATGAGGAGAGGAAAAATGTTCTAAATGCAAAAGAGGAAAAGCTAATGCTATAATCATATCCATACCCACTCGGAGCACAATCCCATTGAAAGATAATGCACAACACCATATGTTTAAATTATTTTACACATTCAGAGAGATTTTTAAAATCCCAACGTGTTGTTATTTCCYGCTGATGTAGAAAAAATATCAGGTGGCACTATTATAATCAGGAAATAATAGTCCTGTGGAAGAAAAGCTTCTCATAATGCACTTAGTCTTTCCAGACAACTGTATTTTTCTAAGCACCACCTACCTGCTCTCTTTGGGACTGAGATGAGCCTTGGCAATTCAAGATTGCATTGTATTCACTTTCTTGCTGGTGGGCATTTCTTACTGAAGTTCAAGAGCGTGAAATTTCTCTTTAGTCTCACTGCTTTGATATGGTATTTGCCTAATAATCAAACAAATTAAAGTGTGGAAAAAATTGATAAAACTGCAATATCTTAAAATGAAGAGGCTGAAACAGTAAATTGAGTTCCTTGTAATAATGCTGCGGTGCCGTGTTGACCCTTATTCTTGAAAATCAGTTTTTTATGTTGTGCATCAGTAAGATGTGCGCTATTTGAACTTTTCAAGTGTCATGTAATCTCAAAATTCAGGCATTATACTTGAAGATCTTCTGCAGAGTTTTAATTAACGTTTGTGAATTATGCAGATATAGAAGCCCAGCTCTATTGGTAGATGTCTGTATGTGCTATCAATGACTTGCTGCTACTTAAGRCACATCTTCTCTTGTGTGGAACACTTACAAAGTGAGTTCCATTACAATTAAAGAGTTTTTTTAAATGGAAAGCACTCTAAGATGAGAGTTATTTAAGACAGAAATATTTTTGTGTACTGCTCTTAAAATTTCACTGCTTCTTTAAGCATAGTGTAAGGAGTTTCATACTGAAACAGAAATCAGAATAAGCTTGGGTGGATACAAAGCAAACTCAGAGAAATTTYATTATATGTGATGTAATGGGTGCAGGTGCCTTACGGGATGAAAAGTCAAAGGGTGTTTTGTTTTKCTTTCTTTTTAAATTTTCCCTTCCAGGTAGAATAGTAAGAAAAGACATTGGAGTTAATTTCACATATTTAAACAATTTTTGAGTGGCAGGAATGTTCTTGATGTTCCATATGTATCTGTTTTTCTCTTTACATAGGGAATATTTGCATGACCTTTCCTGGGATGAGTGGTGCTGTTCATCCTTGGTGAAGGGTTTGGGGGTTTCAGAAGTCCTGAAGCAGTTGGCAGTGCAGTTTTAAAGTGGGTAACACTCAGTTAAGTAGGAATCCTGGATGGCCATTATTTGCTTTATTTATATATTTATTTATATATTTATTTATTACCTTCAGATTCCAGCTACGTAAATCTGACAGCTGGAAATGCAGTAGAATATAAAGAGGAAGAAATTGAGTTATTTTTGCAGATTGCTGTTTTCTTTCTCTGTCCCCATATCTCTCATCAATCCAGATGTTTTGTCCATTGGCCAGGAGACACTTGCATCTCTGGGTTATGAAAACATACCTGCTTGTATTAGCAAGATGAATGTTTAACTGATTTAGCAGCCAGGTCGTCTCTCTCTCATCACAGTAAATATTTGCATTGATTAGAAGGAAAAACAAGGCCTGTTTGTGAGGCCAGGAAGTTGTATTCCCTCAAGGTGCTGCTTTTTTTTTTTCCCTTTTTCACACCGTTTTTATTATACTTTCTTTTCTTCCAAAATAAAATTTAAAATTTTTGAATGGTTTATGGAAAAATAAGGTGTATATGTATAAAAAAATAAGGTGTTATGTTTTCACATTTATGCAGCTATGTCTTCTAAATTGTGGAATTCCTTCCAGATCTGGTTTTGTATTAAATTTTCAGTCAGAAATTATTCCTCCCATTTTGCACTCTGCAGGACTGTAATACTTGTCCAATGATGAGCTGCATCCAACATTTTGTTAACTGAAATGGGAAGTGACAGACTGACTAAAAGAAAATGTCCATGTCAAAGAAACAGATATTACTTCTTTCTCACAGATTACTGAATGCCTGGACACTGAAGACTCTGAGATTGCAGCTGCACTAAGGTTTCACATTGATCTGTGTTAGCCTAATTTGATCAGAAGAGTGACTTGTGTATTGTGTTATTTTCYTCTGTAGTATTTGATTGAGATGGTCAAACACTGAGAAAGAATATTGTGCAGGAAAAGGAGGGATTGGAAAGGAGAGACATTTGAAAAAATAATACAGATTTGTTAGATAAATTCCATTTCCATTGATTTTCACTAGGGATATATATCTTTTGATGGCAGCTGTCTTCAAAATAATAGCATAATAGATAATTCTCTGCTACATAATTTTGTATTTTTATTACTTCTTTTCACTGATATTTGTAGAATAATTTAATCATCCAASTTGGTCAGTACCTGCCCACTCAGCAAAGATATTTTTCTTTATTGTGTTGGCAGTGCTTTTTTTGGCAGAAGGGAAGGAAACCATAGCTGTTATACAAAAGCATGAAGTTGGAAAATGTTTGAAGAACTCCAAAATGGGTGTGAAAAAGTATCAGCAGTTTCCAAGTCTTGCGGAAGTAGGTCTGGAGTACAGGGAGTGCTCCATCCTCAAGAACAGGGGCTGTGGCTGCTCTGCACTGGGGCTTTGGCAGGGGGTCACTTTGCCACATCAGAGCCCCTGCTCTGAGCAGCCCCTGCCCTGGAGGGTTTGTTCCCTTGCCTCAGGGGGCAGGGATTATAAAGCACTGGGAGCTGATCACAGATTCACAGGTTCCCTCATCACACCCAAGGGCTGGGAGCCTCGAGGGAGCAGCATGGGATGGCAGCTCAGGGAGCCTCTGCCTCATCTGCTCTTCTCCAGGTCCTTCAGCACCTTCCTGCAGACATGGAGCTATCCAGCTCATTGCAATCCCTGTCCCAGGTTYTCCTGAGGAGGGGAGCCCTGCTCTCCCTTCCCACAGTCCCTTTTATGCAGTCACCCCTTCAGGGACACGCTGATTGCTTAAGGTGAAAAAAGTCCAGTGGGAATTTTCTTGCCAATCTCACCTAAAGGAAACACATGATCTGAGAATTAATTGTAAGATATAAGAGGCCATTAGTCTGCTGTCATTCCCTGGCAAAGATCTTAATTTTGGTACCAAACTTTGTGTTGGATGTCGTCTGTCAAGTCAAATAAAAATAGCACCAAAAACTTCCATTTTGTACAACCTGGCAAAAGACTGGTTGTACACAAGGTAGAAGCCCTAGTGAGCCAGGGCAGTTCTCACATGGTGTCATCACATCATTTGCAGAGCAGTTATTAGTTTTATTTTTCCTTGCAGTTATGGCTCAGGACAGGGAAAATGTGGTATATTGCTTTCTCTTTCTCTTTTTCTACTCAGGAGATTGCCTGCTTTGTCAAGAGTGCATTTGTTAGTCTCAGTGTCATATTTATATTAAAGACATAACAGAATCCTACTGCACTATCAATTGCTTTTCATTACCCTTGTCTTTGCTTGCAAAGGTCAGCACCTCRCATGTGAATCAAATTTGGAAAAGAGTATTTTCTTYAGAAGCAGAATTGTAGTCTGAATTKCAGGGCAGTGTGGTTTGAGAAAGTTGATGTRACATCTTCCCGAGCCTCCTTTTAACAGATAAAGTTAATTCAGCACCTTTGTGTGGGCAGATTGCATTCTCCCCTGTCAGAGTTGCTTTTGTTTTGTTTCTCATTTGAATAATACATTTGATTACCATGGCAAATGTTGCAACGTATGCACGCCTGACTGTAGTGCCTAATTAACTGATGATAACAAGGCAGGATTGCCCTCTTCTTTCATAAGCAATCATATACATGACAGTTCTTTTATCTTTCTTCAGAATTGACTCGCTCTCCTGACCCTTGAGCAGCTCCTGTTTTGTGTGTTTACCTCTGATGTCTTTGCAAGACTGTTAATTTTCTGTGGCACATCCTATCCAGTTGTAATTAACACATCGAGCAGCAAAGAAAATAGTTCTGCTTGCAGATGCCTAATGGAGGAATGCTTTCTTCCAGTAATTATACAGCTTCACTTTGCTGATTYCCACTGACCTACAAGGGTTTTTGGGTTGGGTTTTCATTGTTTGGTTGGGGTTTTTKTTTGAGGAARCAAACTGAAAYATCAGTTTGTGTACAAAAAATAGTTTACCACCACATAGAAACTTATAGGGGCAGCCACTGGTAGGTTTGGTAAAGGTCTGAATTTAGTTAATTTTAGTTAAATTGGAGATATACAGGGCTGTCATCTTGCATGCATTTAATCCTGAAGTCAAAGGCCTGTTCTTATAATTAGAAACTTCAAGCAGCACTTGACCTATTTTAAGGAAGCATTGAAGTCGCATGTGCATAAAGCAAATATTTTCCACCATTGTATCTTTARCTGAACTGAGATTTCAAACAGATGAAACCAGGATTTCTATTTACTGTTTTATAGCTAGGCTGAGAATAAAGCCATAATGAATCCAAGTTCAAAGGGAGGAAGGTAGAAGAGGAAAGGTTGGTAGTTACAGCAATAAAAACAGGGGCGAAAAGAACAGCTTTTCTGAAGGACTCAGGCTGGAATAATAATGATAGAATTGTCTAAATCGATATATCTCTTGTCAGCCTCACGTCTGATGTTTGAATCAGTCAGGCCTTTTCTGCAAGAGCTTTCCTCAGGAATATTGAATTATTTATTATTTGTATCTTTTTTCCTTCCTTTCTGATGATTTTTTTTTCTTGGTTTTTTTTTTTCTAACTTAGTAAAATTTGTTTTTTATGCTGCCAGGTTCAATGTTGTCTGCTGTTTGATAAATAGCAGTAATTGGGTGTATAGCAGAAGTCATGTAAAAATGTATGACTTCAATTACATCTGGAACAATTTTTTTCTTTATATTGATCTTTTTTTTTTTTTTTCTGTATAAGATCTGCTCTTCATAGCCTCCAGTGCTGACTTTTTAAAGAATTACTCTATGTCCATATGTTGGCATGCACTTTTGAACCCATGCATATTTTTTTAAAAAAATGGAGTGCTGTCTCAAATCAGTTCTGCCTGAGCAGTAAGTGAAAAATTAGAGTCATTCAAATAGTGAAATATTCATATTGTATTCTAGTCAGATGAAGGATTGCATTACTCTAAAATTACAATGCCTACTTAAAATCCCTGTTTCTCTTGTCTGAGATAATGAAACGAGGGTTCTGGCCAATTAATGAAAACATCATTTATTAGCAATTATARTCCAGATAAAATTAAAATCTGTGTTTTGAAAGTCATGTGGTAAAGTGCTCTCATTGAAATCTGCAGTTGTACACCRTGGTGTTTAGCTTTGTAAATATTATCAAAGGTGCCAATGAAATAGAAATGTACCAGCTGTAATTCCAGATACCAAGTCAGAGTTCTCACTGCGCTCCAGCTGTGATGTTTTWAAATTGTTTYTYCTCTTTATGTCAGGGCATGAGGTGATAAATAACTTGATCCAACTATTTGAYGCTGATTTATGATAAAATGGGTGAGTGTATTTGCTCTGAAATGCCTTCATAGGTCAGAATAAAGCATGGGCTGGATTTCCCATTTGGGCTGGCCTTGTGGTTTGCCCTGGCATGGGGTGATGGCCTGGGTGGAGATTGAGGTCTGAATTCAGGCTGGAGCAGGGTTCARGGCTGTCAGCACTGGCATTTTGCACAGGATACTGCTGTATTCTCTTACTCTTGTTGGTTCCCATTGTGTGCATTTGYGAGGGAAATGCAGTGGGGTATTGCCTTGTCCTTATTAAATCCATTTTCTGTTCATTATGTAAGTCTTTGCTTTGCGTGCTTCATGCTTCAAACTCCTCTAAAGTGAGATTCAAAGTAAAGGGTTATATAAACAGTCATATTTATGCCATCCAGCGGTGGATCAAAGGGAATATTTCTCACAATTGTGGTTAATTTATGTCATTTGAAAATGTAATTACCTCATGATTACTGCCTGCTTTATGCAGCCCCAGCCTGTGTTTTTCAAAGCAGTGCTGGTCYAGGCTGGTTAGTGGACAGGAGTGCTGAACAGGCTGGAACCTAAACCCTGCAGCTCTTGGCTCCGTGTCCTGCTGGCATTACAGGCAGAGATACCTGAGAGCAGGAATTGCAGAATTTGCTCGGGTAGCTGTGATARTTCAGTGAATTGGTGGAGACCCCCCCGTTTGGAGTGGAGCTAATTCTCAGCCTGTTAATACGTGGCTCTTTCAGAAYGTGCATRTTGGCAGAGAAATATCTCTAAAAGTAGTTTGTTTAGGAAACCCTAACTTTAAAATAACCTTTTAGGAGCAGCTGTGTAATGCAATTTATTTGAAGAGYGCCAATAAAYGCTTGAMTCATTATGTAGAYGATCAGATGAAGCTGAGGTTAAATAGATAAAAGCAAGTTGGGTGGTGTTTTTAGCCCAAGTCTTGTTTAAGCCTCACTAGTCTGCTTTTTCCTGTAGCAGTTTGACAAAATTGCCTTTCCTACCGGCAGCCTGTTAGGTGCTGTGCACAGAAACAAAACCCTATTGTTTTAGAATTTCTTTCATATCATGTAGGTGTCTMTGCCATACCACCCACACAGGAAAGCAAGTGAGCTGTGAAATATATTCATTGTTAGAGTACAGGGGAAATGGAGGCAAGCAATCGGCAGTAATAATGTACGACAGCGAGGGGAGGCTGCCAACATTACCTGCATTATTTCGGTTGCCTTTTTCATTATAGGTTCGGGAAATAGGCAGCAATTCGATTATGGCATGATTTGGGATGGAATTGCTTGCCGTTCACTGACCCTGTCACAAGGGGATCAAATGAGAAGTCAGCTCAAATAAAGTTTATAGTGTATTAACTGGACCAAGCATTGCCTAGCCTGGGAGCATGATTTTTCATCTTCCAGGGTTTTGTAACTGCTTCTCAGATATATTTGTACCTTAAGGCGAGGGGGGAGGGGGAGAGGGGAGGAAAAAAAAAARAGAAAAAAAGAAGGATTGGCTGAGATGTATAGGAATGAGCTCGTTGGCCAATAGTGAACATTCCCCTCC
Source organism: Alauda arvensis (assembly GCA_902810485.1). NCBI lineage: Eukaryota > Metazoa > Chordata > Aves > Passeriformes > Alaudidae > Alauda > Alauda arvensis. The sequence continues at coordinate 98,926 of CADDXX010000142.1, forward strand.
CCTCCCATGTGCAAATCTCAGCTCCTCTCTAGCTTGTGAGAAGCAGCATGATTAATAACACTGAGGGAACCTGCCTGTTGGATTATTAATTTTCCATCCTTTTTCCCTTCCCTTACGCATACCCCTGACGCTTCGCCTTTTTTTAAAGAAAGCTTTTCTTTTTCTTCCCCCCCCCCTTTTTTTTTCTTTCTTCCTTTTTTTTT
>CADDXX010000142.1:99326-178524 GCA_902810485.1 Alauda arvensis
AACCATCCCTGAGCTGCTTGATTACAGCACAGTTGCCTTTAGCTACTACTGCTAAAACTAGAGTTAATGCTGACCGAGAAGGCAAGAAATGTGTTGTAGTGCCTGCCTGTTGGTTTAGAGAGCACTGCACCGCACGGGCAGACAAACACTGCCTCTCCTTATTCCAGCTCATTAAAACCGGCCCTTCAGGAACCTCGGTTGCGTGGAGAGGGCGCAAAGGGAGCGAGGGAGAACGGGGGTTAATGGCAGGCAGTGGGACAGACCGCGGGGTTCTGGTGGCGATGCTCGTGGGGTTTGTTTGGGTTTTGGTTATTTTTTTTTTGGAGAAGGCTGTTCCCAGAGTCAGGAAGGAGCCGTGCCGTGCAGCCCCGGGGCTGGCGGAGCCGGCAGCGCTGCCGCTGCTGCTGCGGGCGGTGCCGAGCGCCGGGCCGGCCCCCGCTGCTGCGGGACACGGCGGGCACAGCTGGGCACAGCTGGACACAACGCGGGGCTGCCAATGCCATTCGCTGAGCGGGTCATGTGTGCAGCCCGTGCCCAGGCCATGGGGAAGGATGGGCTCCCTGCCGAGCCCCGCTCGGGATGAGTTTTGCCAAGTTGCTGTGCTGCGGTGCCGTGCCACGCGTTCTGTTCCTGCTCGCTCACACAGCGCCGTGGAGACATTTTTCTTTTGTTAATTCCCACTGAAATGCCACCGATGGCTTGCGTAGAAACACRTAAAATATCCAAAACTTGGTCATGAAAGCATTGGTAAACTAGCACCAAATAGTTGTATAAATATGTGTGTGTGCACATACAGCTGGTAGTTGTGTGTGGGAAAGGAGCAGACGAGACAATGCAGCAAGAAAACACTCTCCGTGTRCTTCTTGCAGAAGGTAGGATGGGGTGCTGTACTTTTTAACCTATTCAATACTTCTCAAGTGACAGGGAAAGAAGAATAATATAGCGATATGGCTATTTTGGAGTTCTGTAACATGCATTGCAACTGGTTTTAATTTAAATTTCAATTAAAAAAAAAAATAAAGTGCGTACTCATAGTTTCTCTCGTGTATTAAAAGTGCTGATGCAAGAAAGACAAAAGATTTTTTACCTAATGCCAAGTTAGACAGCATACATACAGGCATCAAGCACATTCTGTGATAGAATATCTYCAGTTGGAAGGGTACCATAAGAATCAGTGAGTCCAAATCCCAGACAGATATTGAAAATCCATATATGTCATGTCTTCTAGCATTTAGCTGAAAGGAATTATTTTATAAACTTAAGGTTTTCTTTTTCTTGGCAGTCTTTACAAGGTGTGCTGTAAGGGAGCTGGTATARGAGTCTCAGTATTCAGTGTATATTGGTGTTGTTTTAATAATATTGCTCATAATTCTGCATCTGCACACATTGTCATTGTTAATTTTCAGTTACTCTTTATTGGGARTTCTTGCCTTTCTGTGGAGGGGCCTGTTTTGTCCCTGCAAGGTAGTTTATAATGTTATTATGCTGCTTCCAGTTCAAGTTGGAGATGCGTGCAAGACCTGGGGGCAGAGCTTTTTTTTGCTTGGCTTATTTATTTATTTTCATTGCCTCTGAGATTATCAGTGCATTAGTAGAAGGAATTGCCATTGATTGATTGCTGAGCCCTAATTGTGTTTTATCCCTTTTCTCTATATTAATGTCAGTGGCAGCAAGTCTTGATGTGCATGAGCACTTGGGCTCACAGTGCAACAAAAGCACTGCGACTGCCGGGGCTTGTTCTTAGCACAGAATCAATGATAACACGTTTCATTTCTCAAGAACTGTTTTGATTTTACTATAACTGCTCCTTTCCATCGCTGAAACATATTTAAGCCTGAAAACAGTAAGTGTGTGTGTGAGTCAGGTCTCACTCTGACATCTGCATCTACTCTCGGTGAACCTGATGTGCCTGGATCAAGTAATGCCTTACTTGGAACAACGTCTTAGGTTGTACTTCTTTTGCAGCATGGTTAAAATTTCATTTATTTTGTTCTTTTTGATGCTAAGGGATTAGGTCATGTAAAACAAGAGCGGGAAATGTAATTTTTGATTGAGCAGTTGAGCCCGTCACTTTGCAACTCAGGCTACCAAGGCAGAATAAACTTTGTAATCCTCAAAATGGTAGCATTTGCTGGCATGCTGATTTTTAGACTTCTACAATTATAGATCTGTCAGGTGTTACAAAGCTCGTGCTTGTGGTTTTTATTGGATTTTGTAATCTAATGGAGGGTTATGATACATACAAAAATTTGAAGTCAATATCAATATGATTGTCTCCAAATTAAATAGCAGGCGTTTGCGTTTTTCATTTTATTTGTATTTTTTTTTTTACTACAAGTAAAAATAGCTGGGAATTTAAAAATCGACAGGGAATAACTCTGTAGCAACTGCTGGAAAATCCGTTCCGGGTAGAATGTCCTCCACTGCTCATAGGTGGAACAGTATTGCAAGAGCACGGCATTTTCTTCTCATTGTTGCTGACAGATTTGTTCTAATGCTGCCTCCAAACCATACAAGGCTCAGTTTATCTCAGCTTGCAGTCACAATGTTGACACACATATATCATAATCTCAGTCATCTGAAGAGGTACAGYGTTGGTGAAGGCAAATTCGGTATTTTTTGCAGCCATCATTTATTTTATTATCTCCGTCCTGAACTGTTCTATCTGTGCTAATCATACGCTTTTGTGGTCCAGAGCGATTCCTTATCTCTGTGGGTCGGTGCTTATGATGTGGCCAGGCTTCTGAAGAGCACTGTTAGTAATTCCTAAAGCTCTTAGAGAAGTGATTAGGGAGTCATGATTGCTCACAAATTGAGTCCTTTTTCTGCTTGACACTGATCCTGTGATAGTCTCCCCACTTAATCCTCAGCAGCAATTTGCCTATAGTTGCAGCTAACAGGAGGTGATTAGAGGGGAGTTGCCCACTGCCTTTTTACTCCTGTTGTAGTGGCACGTCAGACAGAGGCGACTGAATCAAAGCTGTTTTCCTATTAACTCAACACCTCCTAATGCATTAGAGCCACTTTTATCTAATCACAGTGTGCAGCTTCCAGCGCTGTTCTAATGCGACTCGGGATTCCTTTTAAAGCATCACAATGAGCGTTTTGTAAAATTAGAGAACAAAAAAAGCGAAAAGCAGAATRCCTAAAGATGAAAGCAAAATAGTGACACTAACAGGTCTCATCTTTTATCAGCACATGCATGTAACCCCGATTAAAATTACAGACARTTGCCGCCCTGCTTCAATAGACAAGCAGACTCCACTTTCTCTAAACAGWGCTTTAATTGCAAGCCTGGTGACAGGTAACTGATGTCATACTTTTGAAGTGATAATGGCATGCATTTACAAGTGAGAGCAGCRCCAGAGAAAGGGTGACAATGGAGAGTTAACTTTTTCCAAGTAGTATTTGAAAGAAGGAGAATATGAAAGGCCTCAGTGAAAATTGCTAAATATTTACTACTTATTGTATTGACCCACTCCTAAAACATYAAGGATTAGATTGAGGTTAATTATTTTATTGGTATGATACAAAATCTTCACCCTGAAGCCTACATTCTCTGCTTTATAAGTTTTGTTTTAAAAGTAACACTGTTTTATACTTTGCTACTTTATTGACAGAGCTGTTGATTATTTCAAATTGTTCTAAAGAAACTATAGGAGTAAATTTTAAAAGAATTCTGCAGTGGCACACAATGTGAAACATGTCCAGCTACTCTAATTTAGAGATCCTTATCTCCTTTCTATTCATGAGGTTTACTTTGCTGATGGTAAAGATGTGTTTCAGGAATACCTTAGYGAATATATTTTATTTACATGCTTTAGAGCATTTAATAGGAGCAAGTTGTTTTAGCATGCCTTAACAATTTGGACTGCTAAGATAYAGGAAAACACACACTGATTGTGTGCTCAGCCAGCTCATCCCACTGAGAGCCACAGACACCTGTAATGACTGTTAACAATCTAATTTGATCCTGCAGGATCAGAACAAACAAAACTGGACAAAATACCTTCAGGCTGGTGAGATATAATCTCCCGTGTGGTAGATATAGGAGATAAATAAATGCATCAATGCTGGATTTGTAAAATGTGTCATTTCTCAGTGTGCCACAGGTCTGTCATGTATGTTGATATGTCTTGAGACACGTTTTCTGCACAAACAATAAACATTGCTTTGCTCTGTGGGTTTGTGGTGGTTTTTTGGTTTGGTGTTGTTTGGTTGGTTGGTTTTTTGGTGTTATTTTTTTTTTTAAGAGAAAGACAAAGTAAGGGAAAATCCTGGTGCCGGTGTTATGTGCCTATTTTCATGTGGCTGGCCAGAGCAGACAGGGCAGGAACAAAGSCTGGACCAGGTCACTCCTGAATTCCTGCTCCTTATTTTCCCTCTCACAACTTGCTGTTGTCCTGCTGGAGCTGCCAGCTGCATAGGAGAACTTTCCCATTATGAGGTGTGCTAGTCCAAAAAATTCCCACTTTGTGTTGAATCCTTTGGAATGGGTTTGGATCCATAAAGGAATCCAACAGGTGACTGAATTCTGCAACAGAACCCATTTTGCAGGAAACCTTTTGTGGAGGAACCCTGTTATTCTTTGGCTGTTACATTTTGTCTTCAGTTGTACCTTGTGATTCTCATTGTTAATATGGCTGCAAAAGTGTATCCCATACATTTTTATAAGGGAGCCAGGTATTAACACCCATCATTTGTCTCTTCTTGGAAATGGGAGACAGGAATAGACTGTTTTCTCTTGTGTACTCCTTTGTGATTTCTCTTTATGTGGCAAATACTACGTACTAAAAAATCACAAATTCTATTATGTAGGAGCTTTTGAACTTTTGGTATTATAAAACCATAAGCAAAACAACAACAACAATATTAATAAAGGCCTCTCAGAACTATTTCTGGATTGGGTTTCATGGTTTTTGAAGGTACTGGATGCAGAACCACAGAAAATAGATGCAGCCTCTTTGTAAGACACAACATTGAGGTCTGCCAGGGCATCTGTCTGTGGGGTTGCTGAATGTCCAGGTCTTTAAAATCTATTTTGTTTATTTAAGTAGTTAGTGTGCTTTAGTTTAAGGTGAAATATTGCCAATTCAGAATTTTTTAGGGACACTGAAAAATAGCCATTGTTTCCTGTTGTTCTGTGCCATTTTGGTAGAAAATGGAGCCTCTGATTTTTCTGAAATGCTGTGGAAAGAGCTGGAATTTTAGATTTGCACTGTTATGTRGACAGAAACTATTTTAAGTCATTAGCTACTAATTGTGATAGGGGAAAGCATTATTTTTGTATTTTTAAACTTAAAGATTTCTCTAAAAGGTAGATTTCTGTGTCATATCAACAGACTTTGTCACTTTGTTCGACTTCTTTTCTTTCCATCTTTTCTTTTTTTAGAAGCCTTGAGGTAATGGACAGTTGAGGCAGAGAAGTAGAACAGTGTTTAATTGGTGAGTGCAGGCTAGAAATTTGCCAAGTCTGCATAGCTATGGAAGGGTACAAAAATGCTGCCCTGAAGGAGCAGGACTGTTAATGATGGGGAAAGGTGGAAAAAACATAGTGTGAGATGGATGAAATCTGAATGGATTCAGATTTCATTATATTGCCAGCTTCCCGTTTTCCCATGGATTAATTATAAATTTGGCCATTGCAGGAGTTTGTTCTTTCCTCCCCAAAAGTCCTACCTTGAGTCCTACAAGTGTCCTRATGCAGCACAGGCTTTCCCCTGGGGATGCTGGGGCTATTCCCACATTCTGCCTGGGGCTGGGGCTGGTTTTTAGTTCCAGGGAGAAGCTCAGGACACCTAGTGAGGCTGTCAGGATGGAAATTCTGCACAGCCTCCTCTGCCCAGGGCTCAGGAAGGACAGCCAGGTGTGCCAAGGGACAGGGAGTGCAGCGTCTCAGGTGCCCACAGCCCAGCAGGGCTCAGTCCCCTGAGCATGGCAGGGACAGGCAGGCCCTTTYCCCTCTCTCCCAGGGAGCCCTGTGAGCACACTGATGTTCTGCTGCCTCCAAAGGAAGCACAACTCCTGTTTAAATACCATGGGGATGTCCTGCTTCTACAGTCTGGGATTTTGGAATAAAAAAAAGAAAACTGGTAAATGGGAGAGGGTTGGGGGAAGTCTGCTTTGGCAATTTCCTCAGCAAAAAAAAATCGGTTTGGTGTCTAAGAGTACAATTGAGTTGTGCTGCAGTGAGGGGTGGTGTGTGATGCAGACATGGACCATCAAGCAGTGACCTTTGGTGTTTCTTGTGTTCCTTTCTGCTTTGGAGGCCAGGCTCTGGTGTGTCTGAGCAGACCTGGCTGGCAGGCAGTTTTAGAGCCTCATCTCTGAGAAAAGGCTGTTAAAACCTGCAGTGCAGTGAGCAGTGCTGTTCTKGAGGCCCAGCCTGTCCTTCAGTGAAGTCTGTAATGTTCATCTATCCCAGTTTCAGGGGTGGGGAGGCAGGGCAGGCTCCAGTGACCTCACAGATCTGACTGAGCAGCCCAGGCTGCTCTTTGGACTGCTCTTTTATAATAAACTCCTAGAGAAGCTCCACTTTCTTTAAGCATGTATGAAAAATTATAAACCCAAAGCATTTCTAGCACTTTAGCTGTCTGCACTCTCCAGAGGACAGCCAGTACAAGGCTGATAGAATCTTCCTTTGTACCTGCCATTACTGTCTTGGCTGCTTCTGCTGGAGATGGAGAAATGTGGCTCCATCCTCACCCAGGTCCAGGGGAGATGAGATAACCCAGCAGGGAGCAGGGGATCCTCCTTTCCCTGGCCCTGTGGATCCCAGTCCAACCCATGTGGGTGCAGCTGAGCAATGTGCTCAGGGTTCATTCACATCCCCAGCCTGCCTCASCCCTGCCCTGTGCAGCTCTGGGGGTGCCCATGGCAGGGCCCTGCAGTGCCAGGGGGGCCAGGAGCAGCTGCAGCACTGGCACCACTCGGGAACAGCCCCTCCTGCAAGCTCGTCACCCCCATGGCAATGTTAGAGACAGGAAAGAAGGAAAATAACTAAAAAAAAAAAAAATATATATATATATATATACCCTGGGTATATTCAAGAATGTTTTTATGTTCTCYCTGACCATACAGAATATTTAAAAGTGCTCCTTTATTTATATTCGAATCAGGACAGCTCAGAACTGCATTTGGAACTTTGCATGTCCTGTATAGGACATTGTGAGTCTGCCCTTWATTAAACTGCAAATATGATGTGTTTGGACAGTGGCTGATGCCRTGGAAATGGAGTCTCAACCTTGAAGATTCCTTTTCCAGCTGTTAGCATAGGACTTGTTTATAGGAGAATGCATTGCAGCTTTCTTTTTAATTGTCTGAACTTGTGTTTCTTGTGTTTTCTTTTTCCTCAGCAACATTAAAGTTCACCTTTTTTTCCTTTTTTAACTTTTTTTTTTCATTTGAATAGGTCAGGATGCAGAATTTGGGACATCATTTAATTCTTTCTTTTTGTTCCTGAAATTATCTGTGGTTAGCTTACAGAAGTTGGTATAATAAACAAAACCAAAACAAAATCCTATGTAGGCAAGCAATATTGACAGTCTAAGGCAGAAATTATTTTGGTGATTGATGTATTTCAAAACATTATTCAGATTCATGAAAAACTTTACTATAGAGTGTCAAGATATTTTTCTTATTTTAATTTTATGGTATAGATTAAAAACGACATAAAATTTATGGCTTTTTTTTTTTGTGGGAAATAGTTCTTTGMTGTAAAATTCTAGCCCCATTGCCAATATTTGAGTGCATTTATTTTGTTCTTTGTCCAATGCTTCTTCATCAGGAGCAAAGTCCAGGTARTAAGTAGATGAGAGATAATGTGCCTTTTGCTATTTTGTCTCAATATTCTGCAGAGAGATGTTGATGTAAACTATAAGATGAAATATCCCTAATACATCTGGAAGTTTTTTTCTTTTARAATGTGTAACTTTATCAGCTTCAGCCCCTCTGCTGTTTGCAGAGTTATTTCTGTAAAAGCATCTGAATGCTTTTATGACTTTTCCACATATGTAAGATGCAGAGTTCACTAATAGCAAACTTGTCCTGTCTGACAATCCAGTTTTACCTTTTCCCTGGCAGGCAGACACTGACATGTTGGCTCTTTAGTGATAGAGGGAAAATGCAGGAAAACATGTATTTACTAAAATAAAAAGTCCCAAATACACTCTATTGTTAAGGAGGGATTACCTTAGGAAGAACTGGTTTAAAAACCCMAAAAGTTTGTGCAGTCAGCATGGCTCTGCTAATAATTCTGTTCCCAGACACATCAAGACCTCAATTTCCTCACAGCAGTGAGTCTATTTCCTCCCAGCAATAGAAAGCACCAGATTGCACTGGGATGTCCAAGTGGCAGATAATCACCTCTGAAAATGCTTGTCTTGTCTTTAATACCTTGGAAAAGTGGCCTGGTTTCACTGATTCCAGTATTATGTATGCTTCTTTCTGTAGAGCAGTAAAAGGTTTTGGTTTGCTCCCATTTGCATCAGTTTTGGTCCTTCCCTGAGATTTTTTTTGTGGTCATTATTTAGGTAACTTTGAGAGATTGAAGTGTGAAAGCTACAGGCAAAGATTATTCTGGCTCATCTTTTGGGGGTTAACTAAMGATGGCAGGATTTTGGGGGTGTAATTTGGACAGAGTTTCTGCTTCTGTGATGGGTTTGATAACAGYGTCTTGAATAGTCAGCCCCATGAGAAATGTGTTGGTCTAAACCAAAATAAATGTGGTTTGCAAACAGACCCAGTAGAGTCTTTGCAGAACTGGTGTTACACGTGCCCAGTGGATGATATTTCAAGTAAAGGAGTAGTCATGTTTATAATTTTGCTGTTCCTCCATGTTTCCACCCTACACCAACAGGATTATCAGTGTCATTTGTTGTGTAAGTGTTAAAATGGGCAATGAAGTGAGGATGTGCAGTTCAGGAAAAAAAAACAAACAACAAAAAAAAATCAACAAAACACCAAAGCCAACAAAGCCTTTTACTGGCTCTGTGCAATTGTTGGGAAGAGACTCTTGGCTGTCTGCCGTGCCCAGTGTTGCTGGTACCTGGCTGACACTCAGTCTGGAAARCAGAGCCTCTGGGGGCTGTGGGGGAACACCCCCAGGAGGCTGTGTGGCTCAGGAGTGAGTGTACCTGGAGCACAAATAGCTCACTCCATTCCTGGGCTGCTACCACCACTCTGGCTGCTTGTTCTAAATCCCAAACCCAGCATCCACTGCAGAGACACAATAGCAGAGCCCTCTGCTCCTGGCTGCCTCACTGGGAGCTTTTCATCTTGCCTTCCAACATCCCAGAACTTCAGATGAAACCAAGAAGGGTTACTGAGTGTACAGAATACTTGCTCATCTTGGGACTTGCAAGCTGAGCAGAGTGGGAGGCTGGAAAGTTCTTTTTGAGGAATATCACAAGAGTTTTGCTTTCTTTCCAGTTTCTTCACCRATTTTACAAAGTCTTATTAYGGATGAAAAAGATGAGGARCTCACACATAAAGCCAAGAATTTATTATTAATGYAATTGAGATCTGAAGCCTTGTCAAAGAGTTATTAATAGTACAGTTTTAATTTTTACAAAAAGGATAACAAGCTATTATGGAACAAGTCTCCAGCATAATAAAGCAGTCAGAATTGATGCCTGAGTAATTGATGCCCTCCATTCTTGCAAATGGGGACACAGAAATGCTTTCTGTTGACACCTCACAGGATTGTGTCAGCAAGCCCAGATTTGTCAGAGGAATGAAAGGAACTTGCAGACATTGTTGTCACAGCACTGTGCAAGATTTCTGTGGTAGTGCTGCTGCCTGTTATTTCCTAGAGAGGTCATGCTGTAAATGCCTTCTGGAACTCACTTCTCCCTGAGGTTCTCTTTTATCCCACAGCAGTTTCATTTGACCACTCTCACCATCAAAAGTGATGTGTGCATATTTTAAGTATGTAACTCTCCAGTCTGGAAACTTCAGAGTTGCCTTTTCCTTCAGTTTTGGCTCCTTTAACATCTTTTCTGTACCTAATAAAATCATACCAGCTTTTAGGCCCCTTTAATCCCCTTTTTGTTTTTCTCATCTCAGTACTATTGTTGGTTCTTTCTGCACTAAGATGGGAAGTTTGCAGTTTTCAGAGCTGTCTGTTGCATAAAGTCACAGCAGAAATAATCTGTATTACCACATGCCTTATTTATATTTCATTGTAACTGCTTTTTCTGGGCTCAGCCTTARCAGTAAATGAAAAGGTCTTTCCCATTCTAGGGAAGCATTACTTAATAATGTATAGAATTTGGAATGGACTTATGCTTCATGTTCTGTGATTCCTCTGCCTTGATTTCTGTTTTTSTCAGCATTTGGGTTGCAGTTAATTTCCATTAAACAGCCAGAAGTGTCTGTGAGTTGATGCAAAGCAAAACTGCATTATCTCAGCTGCCTGTTCATTCTGGGGAATGATAGGAAAACAAGGAAATAGTAAAAGCAGTAGGTAGCCATGGTGTCTGATTTGTCAAAGGAGAGGTATAATTTGCTTTGTGTGTGAGTKTTTGAATTTTTCAAGTTCGTGGGTTTGGAAAGCACCTCAACACAGATTATCCAGAAGTTYAATTATCTTATTCTGTTAGGTTAAATCACTAAACAGCTTCTTCAAAGATGCTGTTCTGTGTCTGAATAAATACAATATGCAAAAATGTGAAAATTGCTCCTGGTACGAGACCCAAGTGGGATAGGGTGGCTTTGTGGTGTCATATTTTGAGAAGTTATTTAAAGACACACAAAAGGACACTGTCACTCTGTTATTAATGTTAAAAATTGTTGATGCAGTGTGAAGTGTGTTTTTTCTAATTAGAGGAAAGCTGTAGAGTACCATTACCATAATCAACATGGGAACAGAAACTCAGCAAAATTTCATGTATTTGCAGTGAAACTGCTCTTCAGCAACATAAAAATGGCTTTTATAACATAAAGGCTGTAATTAGAAAAAGTCAAATCAGTTGGAAAYGATTAAAGCCAGAACAGGCTAAGCTGCCTTCTAAATATTTGTCTGGAGATTAGCCCCACTCTTACAGCCCCTGAGAAGCATCTTTGATTTACTTATAATGCTTGACGTGGCAAAGATAATCCTGCAGAAGGCAAATGAACACAAATTTAGATGTGCTGTTTGGCTCTCTTTGTTGATTTGACAGGAGGCAGCATATTGGAAGTGATGCTGGAGAAATGAGTAGAGGGTCACATTAGACAAATTGCTTAGCACCCTCCCACCTCCCCCCCTCCCTGAGCATCRTTTGAAATTCTTTTAAAAAAAAAACCTCGTCATTCTTTGAAGCTTTTAGGATGCACTTTACAAGTCCACGTGGAATAATTTTCCACGTGTCTGTGAGACAGTTGATGTGAGTCTCATTGTATTGAAAATTATAGTCCTGAGATGGAACTTTCTGCTTGTTGCTTGTCTGACATCAGCTATTAAAATGCAAGCAAAGCTTGGCAGGTATAAATTTGGAGCAGAAAAGAAATTMTGTAGGAATATGAGGATTGTTAATATTAATCAGCTAGCTGTGCAGGAATGGTGGTTTACCCTSTAGAAGAGTTCTGCTGGAAAAACAAACAAACCACCCAGGCTTTGGGTGGCCAGGTCCTTGGAGACTCCCCTCAGTGCACTTCTGATAACCAGGGAGGAGAAGAGAGAGAACTGTTGGGGTTGGCAAACTGGAAACATCCAGTGGCCATTGCATTTAATGGCAGATTGAATGGTGTCAGCAGAAATGAACTCTTATAGAAGCCAGCTGTATTTTGGGATGACAGTGAACCTGCACGTTCTTGTTAACCCTTGAYTGCACCAGGTGTAACAGCACAGAATGGTGAAAATTGTCAGGCATGAAGAGCTGAAGGATTTGGTGTGAGTTTGGAATGTTAGGCAGCCTCTTGGTGTGGATCAAGTTTACACTTTGTTCAGTTTTCCTTTCATTTGCAATCTCCACAGCATCCCAAACTTTTTTGTTTGGCCGGTGAAAATACAATCAGCGTAATATATTCCCTTACTGAATTTTAAACAAGCCCATTAAAACTCCTTTAACGTGCTAAAGTAAGCTTGAGAGAGGGTTTCCATTTCATCTTKAGTGAGCCGAGGCTGCAGCACTCCTTCCCCCCGCGCCGCAGTGAGAGGCTGTCAATAATTCAATAGCCATGGCCTTGATGGGCCAAGGCCTAAGTTAGACTTTAAACAGAGCCAAGCAGCTTGTCAGAGTGTGATGTGCTGTCAATGCCTCACTGATCTATACTGCATGAATCCTCCCTCCGCTCTTGATGKATCCCTGGGAATAAAAAGAAGGCGATTTCAGAAGCAGACCCGGTGTGAAACACCTGTTTGTTTGGAATTTTTAATGAGGGGAGGTTGTGTTTGTAATGAAGCTCAATGAAGTCGTTGCGTTTTTTGCTTAGAGGACCCACAGTAAATTCATCTCTAATGGCACTGGTGTGTTTTCACTTCTGCCAGGAAGAGAAGTCACGGTGTTTGTATAAATATGTTAGTGCCTTAGAGCAAGTTCATTTGGAGCAAGACTTAATAACTAATGACAAGTCATCCACATGCTTAATCCAAATTACCTATTTGCATCTTTCAGCTTTATTGATATTATGCTATTAACACTCAGTAATGAAACCTTTTCAGAGCTATTTGTTTTTGGATTTGCCCCCACACAGTAAGTGACATATATGATGCATTCACATCCTTTCTAAGTGCTCTRCATTGAAGTTGCTTATATTTTATGGGTTACTTGGAAGCTGAGAAATCACTTGTTTTTCTAAGAAAATAGTTTAGCAAAAAAAAGTGGAGCTAATGTGGTAATGAGTTGTATTCCACTCYTCTCACAGTTCATAGTTAAATTTAAAAGCAGAATTATATCTAAGGTGGCTTTGAAAAGCTGTTGGAAAGATTAAATGAAGTATTACAATATTTGTCGAAAAATCAAAAAGCTAGAGTTATTAAATGTATATTTATTTATATTTCAAAGCATTTGGATTTCGGTTGTGTTGCTAAGCTGCTTTTTTGATAAATTTTATTGGTTTGTAAAGGACAAAAGTAACATTGTTATTCTCACTCTAAATGCATTTGTATTGCCATTGTCTTCTTTACRAATTCATGGCTTATGAAGTTTCCATATCTGCTGTAGGTTTTATGAGATATTGAGGTTCTCAGCCTTCAGGTACTTTTTTAATGGAGACACAAGAGAATAGYAGAAAAATAAGCATGGCCCTTTTAATGTTTTCAAAATGCTGAAAACTTGTGCCATGGATTAGATAAAGTGGGATGGGTTTTTTTGGTAAAGCTTGTTATATATTTATTTTAATTTTAAATAGCTTGCTCCCTAAGTTGTCATTTTTCAGGAAAGTTGATTTCATTACTTGGTTTGCATTAATGGCATTGCAGCTTTCCTCCTTTGCAGAGGGAAGAAGGGGAAACTGTACAAAATATGGTTAATAATGCCTCTAACTGAGACTATTTTAATGTGTGGGTGCCTCTTACTCAAGCATGTAACTGAATTGAAGCCCCCACTGCAGACTGCTCAATGGAGAGACAGCCACTTCTCTAAAAAAGCAATCCAAAAGGGGAACTGTGCTTTCCTGTTTTCTCAGCTGCTCCTTAAACTCCCCGCTCAATGGCCCTGCTGCATTTTGGTGCAAGGTGAGGCTGGTTTGCTGAGCTCAGAGCTGAGGATCGTGTGCAGGGCTGTGATGTGWGCCAGGGGTGGTGCTGAGCTGGGTCAGGGCTGCTGTGCATTGAGCACCAGGCAGTGGCCTTTGCATGAAACAACTTCACACCCCATCAAYTCACCTGTGTCCTGAGGTGCTGTGTGCTCCTGGCACTTGACAATGTGCAGRGTAATTGTATTGGTGCAGCAGTTTTCATGGCAATGATCTTTGTGTKAGGAAATATGGTGCATGTCAGACTTCATAGTCTTTGACAGTTTTGGCCTGTGATCTTCCAAATAATTAATTCTTCCAGATGAAGTAAATACTTTTGACTCTGGCTCTGTACTTGGACAGATGTAAGGAAGGCAAAATAATCCTCTTTTTTTTTTTCATTTTGACTTTGAGAAATGCTGTAGGCCTTGATGTTGTGTTGCCTTGGGTGATGGGCTGAAGACTATCAATGAGATCATTACACAGCATCACAAACTGACACACAATGATCTTGACAAGAGTTAGAAAGTGTCTTGTTTTTAGTGGTGTGTATGAAGTGCAGGCAAGGTAAAAACACATTCTTGCAAAAATATAAATTAAGCCCATTCACCTGGGACTGTGGTGGAATGAGGGGCTCTTCTCTCGGACTGTTGGTTACAATCCTGGGGGTTTTTTTGCACAGCTGGGCAAGTAGAATTTGGTTGGTTTTCAACGCTGATCTGTAGAGCTGTTGGAGCACACTTGTCATGCAGGCAGTTCTTGGCTCCCCCAAATTCAGTCAGACACTCCTCAGGAGCCTAAAGCATCACCTGGGCATGGATCTGTGTCTGAACCCTTGTACCCTGCACATGGCAGCAGCTTTTGCTGGAATTCAGCTCCTCTAAGACCATTTTTAGCAAGTGACATTCGAGGCTGTGTCTCCATGAGTTTTCCTTCTCCTGGTGCACGAATTGGCCTGTGCAGGACTCACAGCTTTTGTCATCACTGCTCTCCAGGGGTGGAGATGCACTCCTGGCAGACCTCTGCAGTTCTCTCTGTATGTGACAGAAGTGAGGGAGCTCTTGCAATCACCCCAGCATCACCAATCTTCAGATTTTCAAGTTCTGTTGTAATTGAAACTGGRCTACTTGTTACTATACTTAAATTTAGGTATCTAATTCAGAAGATATTAGAGAGSTTTCCCAGCTGATGCTCATGGCAGAGGTAACTTTTGCAAATGACAGAAAAGGTAAACAACCTCCAACCCCCTGACTTAATCTGAACAATATTTATTATTAAGGAGAAAGGAAATATTTTCTGGGTTTTTTTCTTTTTTTCCCCTCCCCTTTTTTTCCACTTTTTGAAAAAAAATTACAGTTTTTTTATTCTAGCCTATTTTAGCTACTAAAAGGTGTTAAAAACACCCARTGAAATCCCAAATGCACTCTCCTGTGACTTAATCCTAGGGCATGTGTATCTGTTGCTGTTAGTTCTGCACATCTTGATTCCTCTTTGGGTTTTGGTGTGTGTTTGATAGTTACTCACAGCTTCTTTTGCTAATGTACTCAGAAGAGGATCCTCTGGGTTTCCTGATGTTTCCTTTCCATCCAGAACCATCTAATCCCTACAAATGAACAGAACTCTCTCACTTTGGAGTACAGAAGGAACTGCATTTGGTGTAGCATGAGTTTGGGAACAGCCTTGCTTATTGTACCACATCATTAGAAGCTGTGTATCTGGGAAGCACGAGGAGCTGCAATGGCTAGGTGCAAGTGAATAAAAATGAGGAGACTTGCAAACTGCTTTTGCTCCAGGGCTGGTTTTAATGAGCTTGTCCCTAATGAGTTGTCCCTGCAACTAGCTTCAGGCCTAAACAGATGAGGCAGGGGTTCTGCTAAATTTTTGATGGGATTTGCACTGGTTTTATGAGAAAGCAAGCAGCAGAGAGTGCAAAGTTGTGTCATGAATCTTTCACGAGAGTGGATTGTTGTCCGTCTTGTCAATAGGGATTGTAAGGCTTGATTGCTAATGGAAGACATGCCACATGCTGCTTGTTCTGACAAAGCTGGATAAATGAGCAGGTGTGCATGGCCAGGGAAGGAAGGGCTGCTYTGTCAGCAGCAGGCACCTGAGCACCAGCAGGTGATGCTTTCTAGAGTTCCCCTCACCTGTGCCATTGATCAGAGGAGGGTGGTGCTTGCAGCCAGGTGTGCTCACCTGCAGAGCCTGCTGGGCACAGGCAGTCAGGCTTTCAGGGACACCTCGTGTTTGTCCCAATCACTGATGGAGTGAGAAATCCATCCAGCATTTGGTGTTTCTGTGCTCTAAGSCTTGTCTTGGGAGTCTAAGCATGGATTTCTCCATGTGTTCTTTGAGCAGTTTGTTGGCTCTGGAAGTAAAAGAGAACTTTYTTTTTGACATTGTCTCCAATTTGAGAGATTATTTTTGATGGTTCCRTTGTCTATTATTACTCCTAAGAACTATACAAAAAAGTATTTCTTAAATTTGATTTATCCAACAAGACTGTCCCAGCAGTTCAGGTGGCTCCAAATTTGTGGCTGCCCTCCTTTACTGAATTTCACATCAGCTGTTGACACTCAGGCTGACAGTGGGAAAGTTTAACTGCTTCAAAGTTTTGTTCTCACTGGATAAATGTTATCTGGCAAGCGTAGGAAAAACACAACTTCTTTGAAAAGTGATGTTTCTAAGRTCAGTTAACATCTTACATTGTTCCTCAAGTGCAATTTGACTTCTTKCCTTTTGTATCATTTTCTTTAAAATTATCTGATGGAAGTTGCAAAGGTAAACTAAAGAGTACTTGTGGGAATAAAATYTAAAATAATTAATTAAGATGTAATTATTTTTAAATTATGTTACTCCATGAAGTTGAGCAACTGATTAACAATTGCATTACAATTTTCTCTCTTTGTTWTAAGTATAAATAGCAGAAATGCATTCATCAGGTAATTCAAAGATTATCCTGTTCAAKATATATTCATGTCTCCATGGTATTTAATTGAAATGCAAAGTCATGGTAAATGAGGCCAAGACTTAATATGTCATGTACAACACTTTCTTTTCCTGTGTTTTAATTTCATCCTCTTTTCTGCCTGCTGCCGCTTTTTATTTCCCCCATGCATTCATTGTTTTTGTTTCTTTTTTCTCCTAATCTAACGCTCACTTATTTCTTTTTCTAATACTTGGTCTTTAAAAGGTAAATAGGATGAGGAAATAGTTATGTTCACATGAGCAAAATCTGCAGAGAATGGCTAAAAYGGCTTGTCAGRAGTAGTGGGGAGGGTCTCAACAAATTTGTGTGRTATTACAGGAGAGCAAATGAGTAAATTTACTTGGGAAGGCTGTTCTTAACTAAAACAAACTTTAMYAGGTGCAGATATTGTGTAGATACTGTGTCAGTGTAGGTGAAGTGACCTCCTTGSAAGACATCTGGTKTGGCATCAGCTAGAAWTGACAGATCTGTGAATCACATGAGATGGTGAACATMTGAATCAAAATTTCAAATACCTCATTCCAGTTTTAGCAGTGATTTGTGTTTTCTTTGTGTAATACCAGAGCACGCCAGAATTTCTCCCATCTTGAGAACTTTGTTCCATGAACTGTGTATAAAGGGTAGCAATATTTCACTGTAGGGTTTTAGTAGATGGTGAGTAACTTCTGCTCTCACCATTGCATTTTAGAGTAAGTCAGATAGCAGACTTCCAAACCTATTTTTCCACCATTATAATAGGTCACATCATACTGCCCAACTGTTCTTCCTCAGATATCCTGAGTGCTTTGCAAGTCTTCAACCTATTTTATCACACCTCTTCCCTCCTTGCCTCCTGCTGTGTGTGCATTTGTTTTTCTTACAGCTAGAAATTAAACCAAGCAATTTCTGCTGAATTTGCCACAGATATGCTGTTCTATAAACAGGAACAGAATTTAGGAGACGTGCAAAAAATGCTATTTTATTGATTCAGATGGATAATRTAACTACTTTGACTGAAGAGAAAGTCTGCCCTTCAGTTTAAAATTTAGAATTTCAGCTCTGTCTCCAAATCAATGTTTGAAAAGCTTCTAGGGAATAAAAGTTCCCTTAAATTTTCTCTGGCTCAAAAGCAAAACAGCAGGGAGAGAGAGGTGTCATCACAGAAGCATTTAACACTCTTCAAAGACACAAGGAAATTCTTCTAGATAAAAGAAGAACATGAAGGCAGGTTTTTCTGCTGGTCAGGTCATTTCTGAAGAACACTAAAATAATCAGCTTCTGTTGCTAATTTTGATTAATGTGATTTTTCTCGGTGATTTCAAGGGCTGCTCTCAGGCAGCCCAGAGAGGAGGATCACAAGCCCATGGAAGCATTCCCACGTTCTCTGGGGAGCACAATGTCAGCTGCTCTGAAGGACAGGGACTGCAGCCACACTTCAAGGGAAAATAATCCTTTAGAGCTACTTTTGGAGGGGTTGATTAAAGCAGAGAAGCAGCTTTGGTTGTGTGCGCGTTTCAGGCGCGTTGCTGCTGAATTTGGCATTCTTGGATTCCTGATCAGAGCCTGAGAGGTTCCCCCAGCCTTCAGCAGTGTCTCTGAGTGCTTGGCAGGCAGGTTTCCATCCCCTGACCGAGGCAGGAGCTTCCTGRGGATCTGTGCATTTCCTGGGGATCTGTGGGGATCACTTTGGGGCAGATGTCTGCTGCTCTCTCCTTCCAGGACCTGTGCTCTCCTCAGGAAGGATGTGTGTGAAGGTTTTGCCCCTGCTGAGCTGGGGTGTWGCTGATCATCCTCAGCAGCCAAACCAAGTCCTCTTGTGTCGCTTGGCAGATTTTATAAAGCCAAATTCTCAGAAGAGCTGATGATTGGCTTTTAAAAAGAGCTTTTACTTTTTGCAAGGCCTGTACAAGGCCTGTACAGAAGTGAGAAACCAAGCTGTGTTTTTAAATTTGGCCTTATTTTGAGGCTGAATGAGTGAATTTGCTCACTCAGCTAAGACACAAATGAGGTTCACAAACTGGATTGTTTTCTTCAGCCATGTGAGTTTCTTGTGTTTTGTTTTCCTGCCTGTGCCTTGTGAGAAAGGACCAGCCTTTGCCTTTTCCTCTTCTGTCCTGAGATGTGCTTGGCATCAGGACAACAGCAAAAATTAGTGCTTCACATGAAGTTCTGATCATTTCAGTACAGTCCTAAATTAATTTTAACTATAAAAAAAGTCTTTCACTTTTTTAATTACTGCATTGTTTCATTCAGAGGTGCAACCTGAGGCATCATTTTGCTGTCTAAACACTGAGGGAACTTTGGTTTTTTTGATGAGGTTTCTTTTCAATCRACAGGAAAAACTTCCCATTGCCATGTCAATTAGGGGCTGGAAAAATTACAGTACATTCCTTCTTTTTGTCCCTTACTGCAGTAATTTTGTAACTGTTGGCCTTTGAACTGCAGAAGAACAGATTGTCCTCTGTTCTCCTCACAGGGACAGGTAGAGCTTTCTTACAAACATGTTAAATAGGTTTTCTTATGGYTTATGCAAATACCCACAGTTTTACAATRATTTTTAATAYATTGSTTATTTTCCTTTCATATGTATTTTCCCTCAAATTTAGTACCATTTTAAATACTGAATAGCTGTAGGACATTCCTTAAAATTAATTTTACACGTGCATGCTAGGTTATGTAAAGCAGTGTAACTTTATCGAGTCGTGGAAGATTCCTGCCACACGTAGAGATTTTCATGCTGTGGATCTCCATTTGTAAGTTTAAAATGGAAATTTTAAATTTACAAATGGACTCTTGGACTGGCAACACAGGAACATTTTTTGTGTGCCCAGCGGACTGGACCAGAGTGAGTTGCTCTCCAGAGCAGCGTGGTTCAGTGTTCTCCCAGGGTTCCCCCAGTCCCACCACACCATGCCTGGGATATGCACAGAGGAACTGGAAATTCAGATGTGTTTTTAGATGTCTGGGGGTGTGCAGGGGGTGATGAGCCTTCCTCAGGAGTGCCAGGGCTGGGCCATGCACTGGTGGTGTGAGCAAAGCAAGGACAGTGAACTCTGGCTGTGCCCTGCTCATCCCACTTTTCCACCTTGGAAAGTGGCCTTCTGGTGAGGCATCAGGGTTATCAAACAACTCAGTTACTTGAATAATGGTAACAGTGGATGTTGTGGTGATGATGAAATTAGSTTTATTAACTTTATCAGCTCGTTTTGCTCTCTTCCCTTGGATCAGGCTCACTGAGTGTAGGAGTGCACCGTGCTCCATCCATCCCAGCACACACAGCCTGCACCAAACTCTGCCCTCCTCCTCCCCTCCCAATTCCCTAATCTAATCTGGCTCTGTGGGGCTGATGGGGGTTCATTTAGGCAGCAGAAGCTGTGCTGGAACGGTTACGTGTGCCAGCAGCCATTTGCACCATCTGGGTATGGAAAAGAGAGGTTAGTACCACCACTGAGAAGGGTTTTTATCCTGTTACTAAGCCAGTGTAATTCGAGAGTGGCTGCAGAGCAGTTGGAAACTGAGAAATGGGCAGCTCTGTATTTCTAGTGAAATGTCAGAGTCTAATGAAACAAGGGAAACGTACTGCTCCGTGGTGTGAGCCAAGTTACAAGCAGGTGGCAGCAGTAAATATGGATATAAATAACAATATGGATGAAATGTCAAGGTTTCCAGCTGGCTTTGTAAARGCATTTCAGGAATATTATACTTAGRGTAACAATGCAGCGTGACCACTCCATGCAAGTCTGCATCATTTCAAAATGCATATATTTACATTAAGGGCTTAGGTATCCTCAGGTTTTATCATGCTTAGAATTTAGATGCTGGTCAAAAACAGCCTGAGAGTTTGGGAAACCCCAAACCACGCTGTTTTATGGGAGACCTGCTTCCATCTGCAGCACCTTGCTGCTTCACATTATGAAACCTGCAGTTGTTTCTACCTGTACCTTTTAAAAATGGATGTGGACTAAGACAACGTGTGTACAGTGTTACTGAGCTCTGTGTGCAGACCTGWCTGCATGGGATGGAAAATGCACTCAGGGCCTTTGCTGGCTGGGACAGAAGTCCACACACACAGACCTTTCAAACTGCAGAGCAAAAAGCTGTCAGTGCCCTCTTTAGGACACCAGAGCTCCACCTTCTGCTGTCAGTTCAGTGATTTTATCAGCTTTGAGGGAAGATGTTCTCTGTGATCAACATTATAAAAGTTTCACAATAGAGAGCATCAAAGAAAAAAAAAAAGAAAAACCATTCTAAAATAGATTTTTTAAAATATTTAACACGTGGCTGTTCATRCCATCTTCTCTGAAAGAGCTCTGACATGTTTCAGAAACTTTCAACTCAAATATTCCTAGTTAAGTTGCAAGCAAGTCCCATATTGATTGGAAAAGAAGATAATGACAGTGACCTCTTAAGAAAGGCTCAAAAGCCAAATACATKAACAGTTGTTAAACAACACTTGCATTTTATTTGCTGTRTTGGTCCTTTAGAGAGCAGCATTAGCATTGCTTTGGGCTCCATCCTGTGTCCTGAAGATCAAGGAATTTTGTTTACATTCCAGCATTTTGTAAATATGAACACAAATTAAACTGTTTTCAACACAGTGATATTATAGGAATAATTTAGACTTATGTCAAGGACATTACTCTCCAACACTGTTGCCTTTATTAGTTTAAATACTTTTAAAAGACAGGTAATGAAATGAAGTCCCTAGAAATAGAGACTACCAGTCCATTAACAGGAATTAGTAGGTGCTGATAAATCACCTACTGGGGATTGTCAAAATCATCTTAAACTTATTATTGAGTTTTGGTAACTAAAGCAGATCTCCTCATGGTGCAGAGTTGCTTAAGCACATCTGTTCCATTGATGTATCACTAGTTTTATGGAGCTGGATTAATTCCAGAGTAAACAGTGAGCACTCTGCTGAAAGGCTGTAAACACAGACACAAGTCATTCATCTAGAAATCCCCAAGCATCATTTRCCAATGGGCTAAGTGCCTCAAGTATTTCACCCTTTTTGATGCTGCAGGATGCTGCTGTTGTGCATCTGGAGTGCTGAGGGTGACAGGGGAGAGGTGGCAGGGTTTCCTCCTTTCATTACTTGTGATTACATTTGCCTCCCTCCAGTTCTGAAGTGCTCTCAGTCCTGAAGTTGTTCCAGGAGTTTATGAAGTGTTATGAATTTGCTGACAGTGAAATCTGCAGTTTTCCRAAATCAAAGTCACCCAAATGAGGTACAGATCTTCCAAAACTCAGTACCATGCTTGTGAGCTCCTCTTCCAAATCACATGGGAGTGAGTCTCTTCCAATCTAGTGAGTCCCTAGATTGGAAGGATCACGGGGCCTAAAGCCATTAATTGCATATGAACTGTGTTYAACCTGATTTTAGAGTCTTTTTAGCCATCCTGACATCTTAGAACAGTTTGCGGATTGAATTAAACATTTAAGGTTCCTCCCATTTATTGCATCGTGTGGCTTTTGCTYTGACATCCCTTCCCCTTTTGGCCATGGTGTTGTTAAGACAGTTATGAAGAGATTAAACTTCTCTTCAGAAATTCACGCTGGGAACAGGTTCAAAATGGCAAAATAACTTCTCCTTGTTGTTATTTAATGCATGCTAATACTGAAAACATGTCCTGAGATGTGGAAATGGCTGCAGAGCAATGCTGTGCACTCTTTGGCTGATTGTAGTAGGTAAGACTTTTTGTTTTGTTGTTTTTTCAGTGTTCAGAGATTTCAAAAAATGGGGTTTAAACTCTTTTAGCACAAAAAAGCTGTTTCATTTGTCACTGGTACCAATCAAATACAGGAGTGGGGAAGTCTGTCTTTTCTTTATTGAGACCCCAAAACRATAGCAAAAAGTGGAGGTGCAATAAATGGTTTCAGCAGGTCAGGGAATGTCATTTACAGAACTGAATTTTAAATTCTCTGATGTTAAATATGTTTAGAAGTATTAGAATATCAAATATGAGAGATTGAACAACAGGTAACTACTACTGAGAAAAAAAAAAAGCCAAATCTAAATGAATTTATAGAGGAACTTATTTTAAGTGCTGAATTTTAAAGGACTAACAAATTTAAAAGACTCATCTTATTGAAATAAATCCCTGGATCATTAGAGAAAATGTAAAGGTGGCTAAGTGGGAAAGAGAATAATTCTGAGTAGCTCTAATGTGAAGAAGAGCTTGGAAATGGTACAAATTAGGGATTCTAAGATTTAATTTTCAGGTGGCAACCTTAAGATGACAAGGAGTTGGTGTAGGAGAAAGCAAGCTCTGGTTTGTGCAGTKTCATATGGGAATTGTTCTATCCTGAGTAGGTGCAGACTAAAAATTGTGAGCTCAGCCTAGTGAAAATGAGGAATAACTTCTAATTTAGGTGTGACTTCATTTTCATCTGTTCTTGAAATAATCAGGATAAATTTATTGGGCATCTTCCCAGCACTTGGAATCATAGAAACACTTCACTTGTATCTGGGATTTAGATCTAAATGTAACAGTGCTGGATCTGTGCCTAAAAAGGAGGAAAGCACGATGTCTTCTGTAGAGATCAGTTTGGGGATTCAGGCTGGGGTGGATGCAGAGCACAGCCTTGCACCCAAACAGTGGAAAACTTCAGAAGTATTTCCAGTTTACAATCTGAATTTGGAATCTGAATCTTCTGAGTGGTAGCTGGAATAAGCCTCAGAGGTCCGAAGATGGTGAATTTTAGGGAAATCTGAATCTTTATCTAAAATCCAAATGTCTGTTGCAGTATTTGTAATAGTGGTAGGTCATGAAATATTAAAGGAATTTTTAAGGATGAATATATTTTTAGGATTATGTATCTTTAATATCAGTGATCATTATTTTTAATTGTCCCAAATCCTGTCCAGGGGGATGTCTTATGTCCTTGCACTCTGAGGAGGAAGACTTAATTTATCTATATTGGAATCTTACCCAAGGTCTGCAAAAACCAAAATTATTCTTATCAACAGGGAATTAGTTGAATTGAAATAAATAGGCAGACTTTTCTCCAGTTCTTAATGGATATATAGATACAGATATATATAAAATGGATATATAGATATAGATATATATATATAATTTGGGAGTGTCATTGCGTTCCATAACTTAGAAAAGATTTGCTGTGAATGATTCCAGTACAGCTTCTGCTTTTGGGCATTCAGAGGTAGCTGTATGTCCTATCTATCTATTATTAACATGGATATTTAATATCCTGGGACAAAGGTAGAAATGACACTTGAGCACTTGTGCTTCTGCCTTGGCAGATGTGCTATTTAGAGGGTAAATAATAGATAAATATTTTGGTTATTTTCAGCTGATCTATACAGTGCTTGCTGCTTCCTCCTGCAGATTTCTCAGTACATGAGAACCTACCTCTGGCACCTTCCAAAGCTGCCAGCTGAACACAGCTACAGTGTAAAGTAGCTGGAGTGGGATTTGTGAGTGCCATGAATTTTTAGCTGTTTATATGATATTTTTATAGCTGAGTATTAAACAGTAACACTTGGAACTCGGTTTAAATGAGCCCAGCATTGAGATCAAACGAGGAAACGCTCTCCTTAAAGGACAGGTCACTGCTCTTCCCTCAGAAGTGATCAAAGCTGCCCTCATTGAGGCTGTGGTTAAACACTGCTGCAGCATCACCCTGCTTAGGCTGCTCCTCTTCCCCACTTCATTTGCTGTGCCCCCTGCAAGGACAGGGAAGGACCTCCTGGAAGGAAGGACAGCAYGTGTGGCAAATTCCCCACGAGGCTCCATCACATTTGGTTTGAACACTTTGTGTTCATGTTGAGTCCCTTTTATGCTGGTTTGATGCTGATTGTACCTAGAGGCCATTCAATGTTAGCAGATACTTTTTATTTGCAATTTTGAATGCAGTACGTGGTATGAAATTCTTTGAAAGGGGGATGTTTGACATGGAGCATGAACATATTAAAGTGGGTGTACTTCCAGAAACTCAGAGAGATTGAGAGCATCTTGTTTTGCTCTTTTAACTCTCAGCTGCTGTCTGCAGCTCATGGCTCTGAAGTGGGGAAGGTGAGGTAAATTTAAACATCCATTTCTGTGACTTTGCTGCTTTGAAGCACCAACCCACAGAAGTTCATCCAGATTCTCATATTTGTTTATTCAGGTAGTCCAGAATATGGTTTTGAGGACTAATCTGATTCTGTTTTATTATATTCCCTAGAACTATTTAAGTGGACATCCTGGAGATCTGAAGTAGAATGGAAAGGAGAACWGAGCAGAGTCTGGTGTGAATAAATTGGTGTGGATTTCTGAGCTTTCACTGAGGAAAGTTCTTAACCTGGTGGTGTGTAAGATAGAATTTTCTCTGTGGAGAGAGAGAGAGAGAGCAGCATGTTTGGAGTACATGTAAGAATAGGAAGTTCCATTTGCAGAATTTTAATTTTCAGAGCACCCCAGGAGCTGTAACCAGACAACAGGCAGGTTGTAGGTAAACAATAGAATCTGTTTCTTCAAGGAGAAGAGACAGGGATGTGTTCTAGGCAGGGCAGTTCTCAAAACAGTCTGAAAGCTCTAGAATTCTTCCCTTGTTCCATGCCTCAAGAACAGCCCTTCYTTAAAATGAAGGAAATAATACAAACACCTATAATATAATATATTATATTATACCTATAAATACATATAAATAAAAATAATACAAATATAAATTCAAGTAATACATTATTTCCACATTTTTCTACAGCAGAAATTTGAACTAAAAATGRCCTGAGTGTTATTTCTGTCATGTGGGTGGCACACACCTTTGGACAAGGTGGTCATTGAGATGAGAATGAATATATTCTAAATCTTGTTTAGGATTTCAGAACTGCCAGAGCAAGTCCTACAGGGATAAAGATCTTGGGAAGCTGAAAACAGCATTGCACAAGTTAACCTGTTATTAAAATTTTTTAATAATTTTTGAAATCCTATTCTTTGCTATTTAGAATACTTGGGTTTGAGCTTTTTAGAGTGCTAATGTTGCTTGTATGCATTGTCAAATGTCAGAAAAGAGAATTTCAGTTCCTGTCTGTGATCTCTGGCTCCTGCTTTCCCGTGCCCCTGAGGAGCTCTGTGGCCCTGCACAAACCATGGAACCTCTCCATGCTCCCTTTCCATGTTTGAAATGGAGAGAATATGATTGGTTTTGTGCAAATTAACACTTCTCAGCAGAATTGGTGCATACCCAAGGGGAGTGCTCACCTGGGAGCCATCCTTTCTGGTTTGGCTGAGGAGTGGCCACAGCACCTGTGTGTCCAGGCTGGCTCTGGTGTTCCTCTGGAAGCAGAGGAGTGGGACAGGCTGCTGGGAGCTGCAGGCTCCCAAACCCCWGCATGGAGCCCAGGGAGGTGGGGGGCAGTGCAGGGAAGGCAAAATGCACTCCCCTGGCTCTGCCAGACCTCACATCTCTGCTAGAGCTGCCTCTGAACAATTCCATCATTTCAGCTCGAGTCAAAGTGGAGTAAAAAGTGGATTTGTTGTTTTTATTTTTTTTCCTGCTTTGCTGTAAAACGGAGTGAACGTAGCACACTTCAATCGTCATTGAAGAGATTTTCCTTTGCTCTTCCTGTAAATGGTAGAATGGGCTTGATGGGCATTCAGAGGAAAACAAACATGCAGAACAAAGGCCTGCAGAAGGGAAATGTGCACCAGAAATGCTGCACTTGTGTTCTTGCTATAAAGGAGCTGCCCTTTAGAACTATTGCAGATGCCTGCCATGATAGAAAGACTTCTTTTAAAGACAGCAGGAGCCACTTCAATCATGTGTATAATTATTTCAATGAAATATTAAGCTGGTGATGCAGCAGTGTCTGTAAGAGAACACTGTTAGAGAAGCAGGTTCACTTGTCACTGTTGTGTGCAGTTGTGAGGATGGGAGGATTTGATGCTTTTAAGCTTTTAAAAGCTTTTTTCTCCACTTTCAGTTTTTAAAATTACAAGCAATATGATTATTTGAAAAATAAAGCAAAGAARTGCAACGGTGCTGTTGCCTCCTACAAACCCAAATCTTTGCATGATAGGTTCTATTTCCCTTCTGGAGCATTTTTTCCTTTTCCTGCTTGTTGTAGGCACACTGTTCCTTTGTATCAAGGATCACTGGCTTTAGACCTGTCCTCAGGTGATGCCTTGCCCAGGTGAAAGAGTCCACATTTCTCACAGATGGAGTAGTGCACACTGTGCAGACAAATAACTTTGTGTCACACCAGTTTTACTTCTTCTTCTTTTTTTTTTCTTTTTTTTTTTTCTTTTTTACTTTGCTTTACCTTTGATAAGTATTTAGGGACTTAATTCTGATTTTCTAAGGAAATGCTAGGCTCTTAATTCTGCAGTGTTTCAGGCTGTTAAAAGCTGCAATTCTGAGCCCTTTGTTTTCACCTCCATTTCCTTCCATTTTCTTCACAAAATCCCTTCATAAAGTTATTTTGGAGCTCTTTCCAGTAAGTATTTACTTCTCTGGTACCTGATGCATCTCCAATTTCACCACCTTTATATCACTATGAAATTTTCAGCTGCATCCCTCCATTTCCTCTCCGG
Organism: Alauda arvensis; assembly: GCA_902810485.1. Taxonomy (NCBI): domain Eukaryota; kingdom Metazoa; phylum Chordata; class Aves; order Passeriformes; family Alaudidae; genus Alauda; species Alauda arvensis. Next base: position 126,489 of record CADDXX010000142.1, read on the forward strand.
GATGCCTTCCAGGATGCAGAAATGCCAAACCAGAATTGGTTCCCTGATGGAGACACATCCCCCCTCAGTCTGAGTTTTGGGACTTGGCCATTCTGGTCCATGTCTCAGTCTGATTTCTGAGGTGACAGAGCTGCCAGCATCAGTGCTGATGGTTTGCTATGAGAGAGAGAGAGCCATTTCCCAAACAGAACCAGATTCAGATCCTTCAGGAAGTTTGCCATGCCTTGTGTCAGCAAGAATGTGAGCTGCACTCAGAGCTCTGGGAGATTGCTGCTCTCTTTCATACAGCCCCCATTCCTGGCAGTGCCTTCACAGCAAAATGCACATTTGTGATCTGATCTTTATAAACTTTGCCAACATTTGCAATGAAATCTTGATGTGCTGCTTCCTCTCTAGGCACATGTTGGATAAAATGCATCTCTTTGCCATCCAGGTTATTGCAACAGCATAAAGCTTTGGACTGGTTAACAGGGATTCASCCTAACCAGGTTAAAATTGGGGGTTTTTCTTAGGTTTTGCTTTTTTTCAAGCAGACCTAGTTTAGTCTCAGCCTCATAAAYACATCAGGAAACTCTGCTGAAGTGGAAAGAAGGTAACAAGCTGTGTCTGAGAGCTCCAGGATTAAACACATCCTGCAAAAATATCTGACAGAGCCTTTGAACATCCTGTTCAACAGCAACAACAAAAATGTCCCATCTTCTGTACCCTGTTTTTATCATCATAGGTACATAAAAGAAAACTTACTTTGCAAATGAATTGAAATAGGATCCTATGTGACCTACCTTAAGTTTAAAATAAGCTTGAAGTGTATTTAGTTTAGAATTGGTGACAGAATGCCAGAAAGCTTGCTTACAAATCTCCTGAAAAACAGAATTACTTTTTTCCCACACTTTTAAAGAAAAAAACCTACATGTCAGGTCTCACAGAAACTTCTGTAAGTTTGCAATCACTGCAGCATCTGTGAATCTCTTGGAGACATTTAAATTCTGTTTTAATTCAGAAAGAGAAGTATTTTTAAACACTTCTGGGTTACAGTGTGCTGCTATCCTGCATGGTCATTCTGGAAAACCTGTGCTTGCAGAAGGAGCAAGATGAATTCTGGATGTCCTTGAACAGTGCAGGGCCAGTCCCTGTCCCAGTGCTGCTCATCCCAGCTCAGGTCACTCAGGGGAACCAGCTTTGTTTTGCTTCCTCAGCCTGAAAAGAGCATTGTCAGAATTCTGTCACTGCCTGCACCTTTGCAGATGCTGTTTTACTTCTCATCCTTCAGGATCGCAGATTTCTGGCAGACCCACACACAGAAATCTCCCTGCAGCACTGCTTTGTCTTCCCAAAGCATTATTCATCCCCTCTTTACCTTTTCATTCCACCTCAGTGCCACAATGGCTAATGGCACTTAAAAAAAAAAAAAGTGAAAAATCACTGTATTGGAGAAGAAATCCTTATTAATGACCCAGTGACTCTTCTGAAGGGTCTGTTCTGGCAAGGAAGGACCAAGATCAACTTCCTCACTGCTGCCATGGGCACCATCCACATTTTTATGGACTTTTTCATAAGTGCTTTGAAATTGGTACTTCCTAGAATGCACCCAGGGGCTCTCCATGCTCAGAACTTCCAGGAAGTTCTGAAGGTGGAGACTTTCCAGTTACTGAAGGAAAAAATGAAAGGGGAAGGGAAACATGGAGGCTGCAGGGAAGGGAAAGATTAAGACATTATGGAATCATTACTGGTTAGGTCAGTGGATTCACAGTTTGTTTTAACTGATTTTGTTGTTATTTTTGGATTTAGTTAAAGTCATAGTCARTCTTCATCAGTCTCCAGTCACTGAGTCCTACATAGTACTTTATCCATTTTTGCTTAATAATCAAAGAGTGTGTAAAAGTAAAGTGCCAATTCACAGGAATCTGTCTGTTGCCAGGTGTGGAAGTGCCAGTGCACAGGGATCTGGCTGTTCCCAGGTAGGAATTCCAGTGGAACACAGATCTGGCTGTTCCCAGGTGTGGAAATTCCAGTGGAACACGGATCTGGCTGTTCCCAGGTGTGGAAGGTTTCACTGCACACAGATCTGGCTGTTCCCAGGTAGGAATTCCAGTGGAACACAGATCTGGCTGTTCCAGGTAGGAATTCCAGTGGAACACAGATCTGGCTGTTCCCAGGTGTGGAAGGTTTCACTGCACACAGATCTGGCTGTTCCCAGGTAGGAATTCCAGTGGAACACAGATCTGGCTGTTCCAGGTAGGAATTCCAGTGGAACACAGATCTGGCTGTTCCCAGGCCCCTTTGGTGGGGCTGGAGCAGTAAATGCCCCGTCCCAGTGCTGCTCTGAGTGAAGCTCTCTCCTGAAGTGTGCAGTTCATGCTCTGCCTGGCCATACACTCCCCATTATTTCCTGTATCTAATAACAGCTATTACTGATAGCTTAGATTATTTCAGCTGTTGRATCTGCTCACTGTTAAGGAATACTCAGTCAGGATTGGCTGACTGGTGTGACTGCACAACTTCCAAAATCTCAYGTGGTGGCTGTGTTCACAAGGTGAAGTGATAGGGCCAGGGAAAGGCAGCTAAAATACATGGAAAATGCATATCTGAAAAGAAGAAATAATTTAAATGAAAGGTTATTAGCATGGAAGCTTTTTTTTTAGTTTGGTAAATACAGCTATCTTGTTAATTATGATTTACTCACTAGGTTCCCAGAAGCCTTTCCTACAGGTCAGTGTAGTTTTCTTTGTTTACTTTATGTAAAGAGATAACTTGAATTCCCTGGATTAACCCTAAGTGACTACTAAAGAATTCCAAGAAGTGTTATTTTGGATTTTTTTTGTTTGTTTCTTTCTTTTTTTCTGTGGAAGCTGCCATTTCTAAGGAGCTTTTCTCAGTACATTCCTAAACAGAAAATAATTCTGAAAAATATCAAGGCAGGGCAAGTTCATCTTGCTGGGGGATGTGATAAAACTCAGCTTGTTGCCTGAAAAACAGGGGAATGCTGAAAAATGAGCTGTTTTAACAATTCAGTTTAAAGTTTAGTCACATTAATCTATAGTAAAACAATTGTTTCTCTTGTTCTCCTCRTCATCCCTCTCCTGTCTGGCACAGTCCCTGCTGCCAGCAAGCAGTTTTACCTTTCCTAACTGCACAGTYCTTTCCTCTCAGGATGGGCACGTGGCAGGGACTGCAAGTGTTTATCTAGAAAAACAGCATTAAAAATGGCATTATGTCTTTTTTTTGTTTGCCCCTTTTCAGCTCTGTCTTTATAGGGAATAACCAGGGGGGAGCAAGGAGAGGAGSCAGCTCCAGGTGACTGGCCAGCTGCCTGTGGATCAGCACCAGAGAGTGCTCCACAGATTGCAATCTGAAAGCCATTAATATAATGGATAAAGTCTATGGAGCATTTTAAAACCTCCCTTGCCTATAGTGCTGCATTTTATAAGCTAGGTGACATCAAAAGAATTGGTTCTGGCTCAGACCAACTAATAAAAATGGATAAGGCTTATTTTTATGCTGAACATCAGTAAAAGCATGTGCAGAAGATTACATTTAACATTCTGGCTTTTACCCAGAGCACAACAAAGTCTATCTTATCCCCATCCATCAGAACAGAATTTGATAGGTTTGGAGACCCCAGAWTTTCATCTCCTATCGAAGCATGAAGCAGCAGCTTGGGCTTGCAYGGAGATTGGGTGAACATGGCATTGCTCTCTGTGTTCTGTTTCCTTGAACACTTATAAAGGAGGGTGTCTAATTAGGCACAATTTTAAATTATTGATGTAAATGCTGATGTAAATGTTGTCATGATACTTTTCTATATTAGGAATAATGGAGAGAAATGGAAAGTGTGGCCATTTCCTGCAGGCAGAGGGAGAGGAGCATCTTTCAGAGCCCAGTGAAAATCCCACATAGTTGTTTTTGTGCTTATACAGCTTTAATTATTGTTAATTTTTCTAGGTACCACATGTTCATTTAAAACTGATTTTTTTGGTTCAGTAGTCCAGCCTGTACCAGCATTAGCCTCCAGATCTCAACAGCATCCTGTTTATTCTGATCTAGCTTGCCTGACTGATTCCCCAAAGATAAAATTCACTAAGTGAACTTGACAGATTCCAGGCTGTCTCCATATGGCAGGGACTGGGCTGCAGCTTCTGAGGCTGCCTGGGATTTAAAAGCTGCTCTCACCTTATTAAGATGGCAGCAGTTACATGCAAGGCAAGTTCACAGGGGCTTGTTTTCCTTCCTTGGGTTTCTGCTTGGGACCCATCCACAGCACTTTCTGTGCATGAGGATTAGAGCAGCACCACGAGGATGACTTCCCTTTTCCGAGCAGTGCTTACACCAGCAAGGGATCAGAACTGAAAATGAATCTGTTCCTCAGTTGTTGACAGTTTTTCAAAGGAGTTTAGACTTAGCAGGTGCTAAATGGACCAGACCACAAGAGATTTCTGAAAAAAAGTGATGAAACAGTGTGAATTTATTTGTTGCTGAGTCTTTCTTCCCTTTTGCCTTAGTGTACTATCACTGAGCTGTTGTTTGGGTTTGGGCTGGGAACAAAACACTTTAATTGTCCTATACTRAAAAAGTCAAACCTGTATTCTGGGAATGTAAAAACATTAGGCTGAATTGCAAGGAGCATTTTTGAGAATCCTGTCTCAAAATTTTTGAGAATCCTGTCAGGGTCTTTCTGTACACATTTAAATCAGTGTGTGGCAGACAGCCATAATCTGTCACACAAAAGGAGTTGCCTTTTATTTATTTAGTACTTGTGAAAGTATGTAGTGCTGGAAACGCAGAGAATATTAGTACTGGTCATTAAAAAAAAAATCTTAGATCTGTTCTTTGGTTGTAATTTTTTGAGTGGGTTCACAGGGCTAAAATAATTTACTTTGGTAGGTTTAAGCAGAGCATCCTTAAATCGCAGCATTAGAAACAAAAGAATTTACAAAATGTGGACAAAGGATTCTAGGTTAYTAGTGCTTGTTTATAAAATACAGGTGCTGCAGAAACCAGTTCATTAAGGAATAAGTTTAAATTAGTGTTGTTGTWTTGGGAGTGATGCAGTTCTATTTTTCTGTGAAAATGAAAGTTGAAGTTGAGGTTTCCCTGATTATTCCTGATCCTGCCTGACACTGGAGCAGGAACATGTGCATACCCAAAAAAGTTAAAAAACCCCCCAAACTTTTGGGAGTTAAGTTTTGTATTTCAATTTAAAGTAACTGTATTGACTAAGACAAGCAGTCATAGTATCTCTGTATGGATTTTGTTGTTTCTTTGAGAACTAGTGTCTGGTTTTGTTCCCTGGTTTTGGGTTTTTTTCACAGATACCAATTTCAGATTTGGGGGGTTTGGTTTTGTAGAGGCACTGGGGTTTTCTGGTTATCTGTAGTTCTTGCCCTTGCATCTCTTTCATAACAGAAAGCAAGGATCTCCACTTGGGACCCTTGAATCAAGTGCTACATCCCTCCCTTTTCCAGAAAGAGGAGCTCTTGTGGAACCCCTCTTCAGCATCTTCACAGTTCCCATTTTATCTGGAGCTGTGTGAATCACTTGGTGAAAGCTGATTTTTCTCTCAGTTATGTTTCATGTTTAGAACCATCAGTGTCATTTATAATGGTTTTTATCTTCAGTTATTTGCATTTAGCTGTGGATTAGTTTGTAGCAGTAACTCCCTCTTTATTTGCTTTCTGAGGCATTGTTTCTTTTTGTTTTGTATCGTGTAGACTTGTGCCAAATAAACCCAGTAGTGTTTGAGCTGGGAACAACAGGCTTTACCTCATTACTGTTCCTCACAACATTTGTAATGCTCCTGTGGGCACATGTGTAGGAAATGTCAACTGAGTCATTATTGGGGTGGATGTTCTTCCAGCAGGTGTTGTAAAGGCAAAACTTCAAGTCTCTGAACGAAAAGAGACCAAATTCCCAGGCAAGAATTTATAATGAGCAGGCAGGTGAGCCCTTTCTGTCAGATGTAGAGCAGTTCTCTTTGCTGACACCCCTCTGTCCTGCTGCAGGCCCATGGGGGCAGTTTGGCAGCTGAACTGCAGCTCCAGGGCAGGGTCAGTGTGCAGGGACTGCCTTTGAGATGGAGCTTTTCATGCTGCTTCTGCATCAAAAGGGCACGTGGGTTTGGTTTTTAACACCACACCACAGCCATGTTGTTTAATCTRCACAAAATTCAGACATCTGCCTTTYTGAGCAGCTGTAGCAGATCYATGCAGTGCCTCTTCCAGACTCAGGTTTTGTTTTGCCCAAACCTATTTTAGATTTAAACTCCACAGAGGTGCCTCTTGCTTTTTTCTGTCTTTTGTATGCCAGTGACATGAATCACTTCATGCTGCAGTTGTACATCTCTTGTGTTTGTGAAGYGAGATCTTTTTTTATTTGTAGTTTTCTGTTTCATGGACTAGGCAGTGGGAATTCCTAATGCTGTAAGTTGAAACCCAGGATTTGACTGAACAATTAAATGGTCTCTCTGCTAAACCTGGGTGTCAATGACCACGAAATGGCATAAAATGAAATGATAGGACAGGCAGCTCAAGCTCACTCTGTGAACATCTAGGCTGGCTGAAGTGCAGCAGTCTGTGTTTGCAGCAGGGCTGGCACAGGGAGAGGTGTGAGTGCTCACTGCTCAAAGGCAAAGCCTCTGAGCTGCTCATAGGGAAATTTGTAGCATTCTTGATCTTGATTTATTTTTTTTTTCCCTACCAAATCTTATGAGTTGTCTTGGCACTTAAAAGATGGCAGGGTTACACACTGGGCTTGAAGTGGTGCTGGCATTGCTCAGCARGGAGAAAATACACCTAAGAGGTCTTCAGTACCTCCAGGTTAATKTGGAAAATGCCATCTGAATAGCTTTGAGAGGGTTTTTTTAATCTTTCTAGAAAGGTGGTTTGAGTTTGAGGTGGGTTTTGTTTGTTTGTTTGTTTGTTTCACCTGGCTGTGAATTTTTTTGTGAGATAGTAATAATAATAAATAGAATAGGTTGGTCACTTTGGATACTCCAGATCATTGTAAGCATATGTTGTTGTTTATAACATATTTCATTCCCCTGCCTTTCTTCCATTCTGTGTTATTTTTTGGAACATGGTAACTTTAAATAGCAATCTGTTTACATTAATTTATTTAACATTTAATTGAAGGGGTGCATTTTTTATGTAATAATGRCATACCAAACATGTATGAAAATATAAGGAACTGTCTAGTAACACAGGACACACTGGTTTGAGTTCTAATTTACTTTATTGCCACTGTTTGTGAATGAACTTACCCATAAAAATTATTTTGGCACATAATAATTAGGAGACAGAAACATTTCTGTGTTTTAGGGTGGCCTAACCTGTGTCTGAATTACAAAATACAAAAGTTTTACAACAGATACTGTTTAGGATTATTTGAAAGCTGAGTTTGTGTTTGCAGGAAAGGAGCTTAACCAGTTATGTCAACATGTTAATTTTGGTGAAATTATCTCAGGATTGTGCAAACCTCTATTGTCCAAGTTAGGGCAACAACACAAAGGAAATACAAGAAATACACAAACCCCCGTTGTGAATTAAAGGTTTTGCAGGTGGTTTCTTTGGTAGGAGGAATGGTTCCCTAAATTTGGGATGAAGGGACCCAAGGCTGCTGATTGAGAGGCTCAAGGATGCTGTTGGTTCCCCAGAGGAGCCGAAGCCCGGGTGGTTTGTGCTGTCCCAGCAGGTGAAGGATGCAGGGGATGTGGAGCAGGATGTGCAGGAGCTGGTGCTGCTCTGCTGTGCCCAGGGTGCAGTGGCAGGGCTGGCACAGTCCCAGCCCTGCCCCCTGTCCCTGTCCAGCACCTCCTCAGCAAATACACCAGGCTGGGAACCCCTGGAAGCTTCAGGAGCCTCCCTGGAAGCCGTGCATTGCTGGGTGATTGCATCGTGCAATGACTGGRAACGGCCTTGTCCATTTTTTCCAGTGACAATGTCTCATTTCCCAGCCAAGAGCCTGAGTCAGGCTGCTCAGCTCCGTTTTCAAGGAAAGGGCAGCTCCATGGGCTRCTTCAAAATGTCTCTGGTTTGAAAAAACCCAGCTTTCATGTTGGCTTTGCAGAGGAATTTTTTGCAGGCTAGTCATCTCGGTTTGGTTCAAACTGGAAATTCACTCTCTACCAGGCTGGTAAGGAGCTGGATTTGCACATTTCTAGAGAGCAGTGCATTAGAGACACGTTTTCTGCACGAGAAACTGTTGCCTCCTGTTTCACGTTTTAACTTCATTTTTCTGAGGAGATATTAACAAAATAGTTGACTATATTTAGAATGCTAATGGCAGTCAAGTTACGTCAACAGAGGGATCTGTTATTACATTGACAGAATGTCAGTGGCAGAAATCAGCTGTAACTTGTTCTGCATGTCATTAGCTGGAAAAGTCACATGCAAATTTTGAACATTGATCAAAATTCCATTTCTCACTGATTTTTTTTTTTTTTTTTTGCTGTGTTAGACCTAGGACAGAATAAGAAACTTTTTCTCGAGTGTATTTTAGTCCACACCAGAAATCGCAGCGCTCAGAGCCCATTTTTGCCTCATGATATAGTTTATGCATTCATGCCTCCCTTGGAAATGATGTTTACTTAAGTTAGCGAAAGCCGGGTGAGGTCTTTTTACATTTAAAAGAGATTTCCCACATATCTGGCGGTGATTGTCACGTCCCTCAGTGCGCCTGTCCAAATCCTACCCACATGCCGCTATGCAGATGAGGCACTCCCACATAGGGAATGTTCTGCTCAGGAATCATGGAACGCCCAGGCAGCCTTGTTCTCTTTTTAAGAAACAGACTCCTAAAAGCTATTCTAAAGACAGCACAATTCTGCCCACCAGCTGAGGATAATGTAGGGGTACCTTTAAAAGATGTTGTTATATAAGCTGATAGAAGGGAGGAAAAAAAAAAAAAAAAAGAAGCAAAAAAGGCGAAGTTTTGCTGCAGCTTTAGAAAAGTTGCCAGCTGCCTGAGATAGCAGAATAAACTAGCTTAATTCACTTAAGCTACGTTATATTTAAGTCAAAAAACTGACTCAGATTTAGCTGGCAAACCTCTCCATCCTTGACTGAAGAAAACGGCAATGATAAGACCAGGGTGAGATTCATTTGCACTGAATTCTTTTCCGAAGCATCAGCCATCATTCCACTGCTGCTGAGGATGTTTCCCACAGCAGCAGCAGCACCAGAGCTGCTGTGCTGGTTGTGATGTGCAGTTTAATACAGCTGTAGTTTGATCTCCAGATTAGAAAAGGGAGCTCTGCTGTGTTGGCCAGTCCCAGGGCATCACCTGCACTGCGCTGGGGGCTCCTCTGCTGCCTTCTCACAAAATCTCCTATCCGTTGTTCCCTCTGCCAGTGCCTGTGTGTCCTGTCTGGGGAGCAGCTCTGGCTCAGAGGGAGAGAACTCTTTACAGGGGATTTATAATTTTTTCCCTATTTTTTCTATTTTTTAAACAACCTAAACCAGAATCTAACATTGTCGCTCAAACGTTTTTTTAAAACCTTCCTTGTTCTGTTGCAATTTAAACTAAAGCAGGATTTAGTTTAGGAGCTAGGTTCTCTTATGTGTCATGTTTTTCTTCAGTTTTTTCTTATTAGTCAAAATTAATAATGATAGAGTTTGCTGTTTGATGCTTCATAGTTCAGTGGTTGGTTTCCATATGTTGAAATAAGTAACTATTTAAAGCCATCTGTTTCCCTTGGAAGTAAGGGTATTTTCATTAGTGTTTAGCATTTAGCTGATAGTTGAAAAATCAAATTCAGGCTAAGTTTAAGTTGATTTTTCTGGACATTATTCAAAAAACAATGTATGGGTTATGTAGAAAGCTGTAGGGTTTTTTGATTGGTAATATTTGAGGTGTTATTTGCATTTGAAAATCACCTAACTCAGACATTAAAAGCAAGTGTGATACACAAAACTGAGCTAATTAGCTGAGTGGGATGTAAGCCATGTATAGGCCTTATTCTGATCTTTCCCTTAAAGGTAAATTTATCTAACAAGATATCAGCCAAAAGCAATTTTTTATTTCCATATTATCATCACTAAAAATTAGGAAAACGTTTAGTTTATCATTCAAATCAGAAGTTCTGTCTCCTTCTTGCTTTTGCTCACAATAATGTGATTTCTCTGCTAAGTTTTGGATGCTGCTGRTATTCTCAGCTTGTTCCTGGGAAAAGCCATAAAATCCTGAGTCAGGTCACTTGGCAGTCAAGTGGAAGAGAAAACTGCTTTTCTGCTATATTGTATTGCTTTAAATTGCAAATGCCTTCGTATTTTCTTCAGGTTTTTGTTTCATTTTGTTTTGTTTTTAATCCTCTGTTGCTCTCTGTGTGTTAGAATCTAAGATTTATATTTCTTTGACTGTTTAATGTTTCCTTTCATCGCCTTCATAAATAGTAATGACTAGCTTATGTATATCCAGGGAAGTAAGGCAAAAAGCCCTTGAGTGTGCCAAGTCTGAAAAAATTTAAATTAGTGTATCAAATGTTAGAAGAAGAGGAATTAAGGCTCTTATCAGCTAACCATAAGCCAAGAATCTTTTAAATTCTAACAATGGTCTGGTGGATACAGCTAAATCTGGCTTTGCTTAAGAAAGACAACAGCAGGCGTGCGGTTCAAAGGAAAAGATTTCACCTTAATAAAAGCTATTTAACATATTATTCGAAATCCACAGAAAGGCAAGTTTTTATTCCAAGGTGTACCTCATTTCTGGTGGGGGAATCCCACACTTTTTAATAATGACCATGTTTCTCTTTCTCATTTCTAATTAGCTCCAGCACTTAGATTGCARCACGCCAGCCTTCAACGCTGAGCTTTCTGCTGGTAATAAAGCACTCGAGGTGGTATTTAATTAAAGCAGAGTGGTGCTAGGAAACACCTCAGCCGGGCTGAAACGCTAATCCTTCTGCACTGCCCGGTGTCCCCGTGTGATTGTGATTGATGAGTTGATTTCTCTGTACAACTTCATTTGCATTGTGCGGCAATAGCCGCGGGCAGAGGCGCTGGGGTTCCTGGATGGAGCTCCCCATCAGGACAGGCTGATGTGCTAAAWGGGCTGGGGCTGGGCTGGAGAGCTCTCCCAGCTCCTCAGCAACCTCTTAAATCACGGCTTTGTGGTGCCTGATGTGACTCCCCATGTAAATGCTGCTGGTTGTAATGCCTTTATCTCTTTTTASCTTGAAAATGCATATCCTACCACCCACTATCTGTGCTACCCTTTCCCTCTTCTATTTATCTCGGTTGTTGTGTTCAAATGATCGTGTCAGGTAGTGGCTGCTATGAGGAATGGCTGGGGAGCTACTTTTTATTTATTTTTTTTTTTAATTGGTTGATAGAGGTAAAATAAATTGGTCAGGATTTTCTTTAAAATGCGACATATTTTCATCCTTATTACTGGCACTCTTAGCTTCTGACATTCTATCTTCTTCTCACTAGGGAAGTTCGAAACTTCCACAATGCAGAGCTGTTTCCTGTTAGCAGCCAGGAGGTTTTAGCAGGACTCTGCTCCTGCTGTCAGTGTGTGTGGCCACWGAGAGCCAGCAGCCCTGTGCCCTCAGACCTGCTGTTCCTGGGGCAGCTGGGATGGGCTCACATCTCATCTCCATGGTCCTGCACCTCTGAGCATCTCCAGCAGTGAGATTCTGCTGCATGAGTGGATTTGCTCTGGCAGCAGAGGAAGCCAACAGCATCCTGGGCTGGGTAAAGAGGGGAGTAACAGCAAATTGACAGAAGTGATCTTCTCCCTTTACCTGGCACTTACTGAATTACATCCAAGGTATTTGGCCCAGTTTGTGGCTCTCCARTAGCAGAAAGAAGGTTGAGCACAGGGCCCCCGGGATGTGCTGGAATATTTGGTGAGAGGCTGAGGGAGCTGCCCTTGCTCAGCCTGGGGAAGGGAAGGCTCCAGTGTGACCCAAGAGYTGCCTTTAAATGCTCACAGAGGGTACCAAGAAAGAGCMAGTCTCTTCCCAGAGGTGTAAGGTGGGAGGATAAGAGACACCACAGAGTGCAAAASTGGAGTAAGTGGTTATGAAGAAAAGCTTTCCCCATGAGARCAGTATTGCAYTGGAACAGGTTGTCTGGAGAGTTTGCACAGCCTTTGTCTGCAGTGCTTTGATRAAAACGGGGGTAGCACAGMCATGCAGAGCTTTAAAATGCTGTCTGTACCTGCAGGCTCTCCTGCCACTGCCTTGCTGCCACTTCAGGGCTGGGCTTGGTCCAGCTGCCACTTTCTGTGCTGTCTCTTTAGTGAATGGGATCCTCTGTCAGCCTTTGATCAAAGTGTCACTGAACCCAAACAGAAGGGAAGAAATATTTTAAATCTATGAAAAATAGCAGCCTTAGGTGTGCCCTTGTATAACCTAAAGGGTTTCTATCACTTGTGTTGAGTCTTCAGGCAGATTTTTGTTCTCCAGTCGCTGCTAATCTCTCAGGTCAAGTATTTATTCCTTTTGCAGCCTTTCTTCTCGTGTGAGTGAATGTGTGTTTTTAAGCTAGCAAGGGTATTTGCTTTTCTGAGTTCACAAGTGCAGACATTTTCAAATCCAGGTGTCTCTGCTCATATTTGAACATAAGTTGTCAAAACGAATGGTTCTTGCAAATAGTTATTGCATATTTTCCTTCTTGCTGCTCGAGGGATATTGCTACACATTGTCCTTACCTTGCTTGTTTTCCATAAGTCTGCTGTTCAAAGGAGGGAGTGCCCACACAGATCATTGCAGGAGCGACTGTGGGACTTCAGGGAGCTCCAGCTGGATGCTCACAGTCTCCTGGATGAGACAGAACAAATATATTAAGCTACCAGAATTTTTCTGTTTCAGTGAAGAGCTGGGTTGCATACATTGAACCATTTTTAGGGTCCAAAAAGCCAAAGCAGCTCATTGTGCAGCTCCCAAATTCCCTCTGACCTTGCAGGGGGAGCCATGGTGGGCATTGTTGTTTCCTTGATGATCATCTGACTGCAAAGTGCAGTGTGTTCATAAAAACTGTCCACATCCCAAAATCTGCCCTAACAGTGTCTCAGGGAATGGCTCAGTCTTGTTCCATCATAACTGTGCTTCTGCTGCACTGCTCCTGCTCAGATCTGGGGCTCAGAGTTTAAAAGATGGAACAATTTCTGCAAGGCAAAACCACTGAAACTAAAAATATGTTGAGCAGTGTCTTCATGGGACACACTWATCTCTTAAAAGTGAGATGTACCTTGGGCAGAGTCTGCAGTTCTCCCTATTGTTGCCAAACAGCTTTGCCATTTACAGCATGCAAAAATTAGGGGKTCTATTTGAATGTAAAAGCTTGGATTCTGCTGAATTGAGCTCGTTTGAGGAAAATGACTTCCTTGTTTGAAACCCAGCTCCCTGTGTCTGCTCGGGCTGGTTACTTTCTTGAAAACATCTAAAATTCCTCTTTTCTTCCACAGTCACTGAGAATATTGTACTGTGTGTAGAGAGGCATTTTGGTTGGCACAGGTGATCCTGCACAATAAAGTTTTTAAGTAGAAGCTTCATACATGAAAAAAGAGTTTAGATAATTATTTATGAATATTGGTGTSTCTTCTACTACTGGTTTCCAGAGACCTGTTTGGAGTTGAGTTAGCCAGAAATGCAAAATGGCAATACACATACTTCTAAGTATCTTCATCCATTTCTGATTATATTTATGGCAGATATTTTTTCTTTTTCCCTCCTGAAAGCATATATAAAAGCTAGGTTTCATCTGAATTCCCTGGAGGGTTTTTTTGAGGTTGCAGTTAACATAGGGCTGACYAATGGAATGTTCCTGGCCAATGCTGTTATAGAGGGTTTTGTTAGGGTGGATCAATTATTCCTGTCTAATACTTAAGTTATTTGTATTTCAAACCCCAGTGCTATATGGGAATGAAACTTGGGTAATTTTTCAATAAAACTTGCCTGAAATTATTCTAAAAAACAACAAAAAACCCAACAACAAAAAAAACCACCAAACCCACAGCAACCAGAGATTATTTTAAAAACTTTCAGACAAACTTGAGGTCCTGCAAGTTACACTGTTGTGTTGGAGTTTGTTCCATCAGAAATTTGCATTTCTGAAGGGAAAGCTTTCTTCTCTGAGCTTCTGCACAGACTCTTGGSTGCTCTGCTTTTAGTTTTAAATCCTCTGCCTTTTTGTTTTGTGTAGTTCTATTAAAAGTGTTTTCACCTAAGRCAATGGGACCCCCCATTCAGGTGGGCTCTGTGGTTCAGGGTGTGCAGTAGTTTGCTAATTTGTTTATTTATTTTTAGCTGTTATTTTAACTGCAAAGGTGCAGTGATGTTGCTCTTTCAGATTCACAAGTTGTAAGGTGTTAACTGGCAAATTCCAGCATTCATGCTCTTAAATTTCTGCTTTAGTTTGTAAGGAAAGGAAACAAAATTAAATTGTTTCAATTGTCAAAAACCAAGAAGGGGAAAAGTGGGATTAAGTTCAGGGTAGCTTCACCCTTGCTCTTTTTTGCATAGAGCAACAGAGGCTTTTGCAATGTGCACTGCTTGAATTAATGYCATATTCTCTGTTTAATTGGAAATATTTTATATCATAATTTGTTTGCTTCTGAAGCGTGTGAGAGGCCTTGAGTTCAGGYTGTTTAACTGGTGTTCAGTCTGTGTTACTAAAATGAAGTTAAAACAATAATTTGAAATTTTTATTTCATAATCCTTATTAGCAAACAACTTATTCAGATCAATTTACTGTGCTTCATAAGTCTCCATGGAATTTGGTTCCTGGTATGAACACACAGATGTGTGTGTGTGACACCAAAATTGAATTTAGTGTGCATTGCTTTTCTTGGTACTGTTAGTCACTGCAGACCTCTTATACTGAGGGTTCAAATTTCCATTTTGACCTTTTATTAACTGAAGTTAGCTGATTTTTTATTTTTTCTTTTTTTCCCCCCCTACTATTCTTTAGAGCTGTTGGCAGGGGACATATTAATAGCTGTAGAATTTAGGAGTCTGTTTTAAACACAGAAGATTTTTGTTAATACATGAAGTCAGCTGAGGAGCAGTGAGCCCTTTGTGGTTATTTACACAATACATATATGTATATTTAGATTTACTATGTAAGTATAAGTTAATACATTTACCCTTTCATCAAGACCAACAAATGGGTATTTACAGGGTTGTGTCAAGTTCCAAAATATAGTTTTGCCCTCCAAATCCTGGATCAGTTGGCTACAACAGTGTCTGGAATAAGTGACAGCAGATGGAAAAGTATTTTAAATGACACCAGTCCTGTAGCCTGACTCTGTTCACAATAGCTCCCAATTACACGAGAAATTTTATATCAAAGTTAAGATGCATGTGGATACATCCCTTGCTTTTCATTCAGTGACTCAGGCAGAATGAATGTGTGGCTGTGTCAGTCAGGTAACATTCTGTCTCTGCTGCACTCCCAATTGCTGCAGGAAATAAATAACAAAGGGCAGGATCAGATTGGTGTGGGCAAGTTTAGAAACAGGAAGCAGTGAAGGAGGGAAAACATGGAGAAGAGGGAGTGGGCAAAGGGAGGTTTAAAAGATTGGGAAAATGGAGTCAGGATCTGAATGAGAAGAGAGGAGAATTCTCTGAAAGACTTGGCAAAATAGACCCAGTGCATTTGCWGAGGTGGGTTGTGCCTTTGGGTCCCTGGTTTGGATCCTGAATTTTATCCATCCACTCTTCATGTATTCTGAGGTGGACTGAGGCTGCCCAAGTGCATGCCTGACATATGTGTCACTTCACAGTTTTGATTGCTTTCCCAGAATTCAGTTCATGTTTCAAGGTTTTTGTTGTGTTTAGTCTCTGGCAGCTGAAAACTGGTTTATTTCTGATGGATTATATAGTGATCCTTTTTTGTTGTTGTTCAGATAAGCTATTAAACATATGTAGAAAAAGTGCATTTGGGTAAAAACCCACCCAGTTGTGTATTGCATTGCTCAGACACCTTTTCCAGAGCACAGTCCTTCACATCCCTGATTCTAAATCTGACAAAAATCAGCCAGCATTAGTGAGCACATAGGTTATTGTCTCTTTTTACATGTGTTTTTGACACACTTAAAAGCAGATKATGATATTGCTTTACTCTCAGGAAAATTAGCAACACTCCTTGTGCCTTTTGCAGTTCCAGGGAAAATGCCTCTGCTGTTGCAGGGGARGATGTCAGTAACTGGCAGGACACAYGATGCTGTCACCATGAGTTCAGGCAGATTTGCTGTGCATTAAACTGACGATGGCATAGATTAGTTTGAGGGTATAATACATACCAAAATTGTTCTATACAGATATCAGAATATTAAATAAAAGGAAAAGGCTTCATAGAGTCTCATATAATCCCTCTTGGCATGGGTATATGAGCAGCTATTCTTTTTTYCCTTTAAGTACACTGATATGATTAAATTTAACTTGACACAAGTGATGTACTGCACCATGTGATTGTAATATTTAAAAGAAAACCACTTTTCTGATTGAATACCTACTCGCTATCAATTCCTGTGTAGCAGCATCTAATCTGAATTTCYTCTGCAGCTGAAATGCAAACGCATTTGCTGCGTTCTCCATCTCACTGGGTGCCCACTCAGCAAATGCAGGGCTGCCTCAATATTTTTGGTCTCTTATTTAATCTAATGTTCTACTACAAAAGCCAGCCAGTTCACATTGATTATAAACAGTTTCCAGGCTATAACTTTTCTCTCCCTGAAGTGGTGTGTGTATTTTCACTCATTCTGGAGCGTGGATGCTGTGGCTGCTGTCCAGGCCCCTGCTSTGTGCAAACACTGTGCTGTTGGATGTGCTTGCTGTAGATTGGCCATATGGTTCTGCTCCACATGCCAGAGCTTTTTCTCAGGGCTGTTTCAGTTTTGGAAATACCTCTCCTTCTGCCACCCCTTCCTGACAAAATAAAATTGTAAACCAGGGAAGGTGATTTTCATCCAGTCCCACAATATATGCTATTTTAAAATAAYGTATGGTTCCAAGCAGTGTTTTTTAAGCCTAGCAGGGTTAAGCAGCTGTAGCACAGGCAGAGACCAGCTTTGCAGAGAGATTTACTGTCATATGGATGTGTTCAGTCTTGTGAAGAAGGTCCAGTAGTAAAATAAATCTAAAGAGATGTGCAGGGAGAGGCCATAYAGATTTGCAGAGCTGAGACCAGGTAAAGTCCTTATTCTGGGAGACTGTGGAAATGAAGGTATAGGGACACACTCACTATTCCTTTCATAGTAAAGAAGCTTTTTAGAGATTTAACATAGAACTTACCAGTCAGTGCAGTCAGTGGAAGTCTTTCCTTTGCTATAGGAACCGTGAAAGGATTTTGTTCATTTTCTTCATAGCTGGAGATTCCTCAAGCCACACTATTAATAGTTTTTTGTTTGTTTTAGGCACTTGTGGCCTTCAGCAGTGTTTAGAAAYACATTTTGCTTTGCATAAACCCATTTTAGTGCCTTTTTTTTGTCTCCTCGTTGAGAAGGTCTTTACCTTCCTTCAGTTCCRTGGCTTAGGTTGCTGCTGACAAACATTGTTGGCTAAACAGTTCCTTGGTAATGCCACAACAGCATCTTAACATAAACATCCACTGAGGTATGCAAATGATCTCGGTGATAAACAAGCATAGCAAAGTGTGGCTGAGGCAGGGAGCCAATCTGTCTGTTCCTTGTGCCCAATGATATTTTGATTGTCATTTTAATCTTAGGAGTAAATAACATCAGCGATCATGTTCCATCATTTAATTTCGGTGCCAGAAAAACGAGTGCTGCTTTAACTGGCGTTAAAAGAGATGGCAGTGCTGTGGTGGCTGGTCACTGCAGCTCAGGTCGTCTGTGTTCCATGGTAAATAACAAAATGGTGGAAATCTTAAACAGAGACTGGAAACAGACTGAAAGCAGGGTTAAATAGTTAATATCTAGTTTGTTTTTGTTTTTTTTTTCTGGGGAAAAAACCCTTTCTTGCCACCCTTAATGTCTTTGAATTAAGAATATGTTACTTCTAGCAAGGCTGGACTAAAAAAACCTTCCCATTTTTGTCCTCAAGTGCCTGAGCAATACTTCTGTGCTTCTCTTTTGGAGAGAAGCCTTGACTCCATCACTTGTAGGCTCACATTTTGTGTCTGTCTCCATTAACCTTCTTCACAGCCACGTAAGCCTGCTAAGTATCTTCTTTCCTAATGAATGGTTTGTTCCTGCATGCAGAAGTTCTYTTTAATCGACACCTCAATCAGGCAGCTGCCTTGGATGGTTTCCTCTCGTGGGTAAACCTTAGGGATTCATAACCTTTCCCTGGATATACTGAAGTCTCTTTTCTGGAGCCCAGTTTTATAACTGTGCTGCTGACTTTCCTGGTCTTCCTCCAAATTCCCAAAGTCAGTCATGTCATTGTCTTTATGGAGCTTACCACATAAATGAAACTCTTAACTTTACCTGGTTTAAGCAAAGCAAAACAAACCAAACCAGCTTGTGTTTGATCATTTGGCACCGTTTTGCAGGAATCGTTG
This sequence comes from Alauda arvensis, assembly GCA_902810485.1. Lineage (NCBI taxonomy): Eukaryota > Metazoa > Chordata > Aves > Passeriformes > Alaudidae > Alauda > Alauda arvensis. The sequence goes on from CADDXX010000142.1 coordinate 144,953, forward strand.
TTTAACCCGGCTCATTCTGGCTTTCAGTGCAGCCCCGTATCCAAACAGCTGAGCAGGGATGATGTGTCAGCTTTGCTGCTCAAGGCAGYTGATGGCATTGCATTCTCATTTCCCTCACTAGCTGACTTTGTTCCTTGTTTGATTTCAGGTGAGGCAGGTAATGATCTCCCGTTCGTGGTACGGGGGTATCACACATGATGGATGAACTGTGCCTGTCTGCTGCTGCCCTAGGAAATGATTCACTGTGAGGGATTATGAAGAGAAATGTCCCCTTTCTTTTCTGAGGCTCCATCAGAGCTCAGCAGTGGAAGACTGTGCCCCGGGCTAGAAGAGGTCACTTAAAGTGTCCAGTTCAAACTGCKGAGTGCTGCTGCCCTTAGGCTGGCAGGTGGCTCTGCTCATTCCCASAACCCCTTCACCAGTGCCTTGTGAGGCACCTGAAGGGCTGCAAAGGTCCTCAGCCCTGTGCTCTTGTTCTCTGTGTGTAATTCTTGTGGCACTCTTCTCTCATCCTGCGTTTCTTGGTTTATCTATCACCATCTAATCACTAATTACTCAGCGTGGAACTCTGATCCCCTTKCTCTCTGCCACAAATGGCTCTCGAGGATATTTTTTGTAGGTTCACCCCTTTCTGTGGCTGGCAGATCTGGTAAATACTTGGCTGCATTCGATGGTGTGTCCATTGTAAAGACACTGAAACCCCGGGTGAGGTGGCATCTCTAAATTGGGAATGGCTTGGTGRCAACTRTTAATATAAATGAGAGTAAATAGCWCCATTTAGGCACTTTGAAGAACCAGCTGTATCCAGTCCCAATCTCCTGAAAAATTTAGTCAGGTTTTTTTTTTTTTGAGTAAACTGGAATTGTTTCAACAGCTCTTGAACGAATAATTTTAGCTATGTTAAAAAAAAACCTATCAGATTTCTAGAAATGATCTGTTGAAAACCAATACCCGCACCTGGTTTTGTACTGGAATGTGCTCAGTTTTCTCTGCAGACTCCAAACCTTTGCAGAGTTCAATCCTTTACCTTTAGGGGCCATTTAAAGAAGTATTTGACTCAAATTCCGGGAATATCTGTGTTTGTGCTTGGGTTACAAGGCAGGAACTGTCTGGGTGGAATCCAGAAGAAAGGGTCACAAAGMTCAGTGCAGGGTTGTGTCTGGCTGCATAAGCATGGTTTGTCACCTGGCTTGGGGTGTCTTCGGTGTTGCAGTAAAGAAAAAAATATTTAAAAATTCTTTTTAATCACATCATTAGAATAATAAGAAAATGGACGTACTAGTTGTGTTACAATCCAGCTTTGAAAGGTGGCAGTGGTTTTCAGTAAATTAATCTTTGAAATAAATTTTATTTCAGAAGGAAAAAAACCAGATAAAATTAGAAAACTGTTATGGCTGTAGTTACTGTTTTAGAGGTCATGCAGAAGGTAGAGAAACCTACTCCTTTCTATGGAGATGTGAGTTAGTGTGCCTTCATCTGCATATGCTGAGTATGGTGACATTTGGCAGARAATGAAAACGTGTCATGGTTTTCAGCATTAAATTAAATCATTTGTGAGACTTGTCTTGCCTGCACTGTAAGAATTGCTACTTCCATACTGCTCTGGCTGTGGATWAAACAGATGAAAACATATTTTTCTAAGGAAACATCCCAAATACATCTCAAAGAACTGAGACTTTGCTTCTTGAGGACAGAAACGGGCTAGAAGTTGTAACTAGTCCCTTGCTTCTCAGGAAATCCTTTATTAAGAAAGTCATCAAATAGGATAAAAGTTTAAAATCCATTTTGAAGGTATTCTGCCACTTTTGAAACCACATGGAATCCCAGAATGAKTCAGATTGAAAGGGAACTGCAGWAGCCGYCTAATCCCAATGTCCCTTTTAAATYGGGGGTAACTGCACAGATTAGCTCRCTCAGGGGCTTTTAGAGTTCAGGTTTGAAAGTCTCCAGGATGCCATAACCTCTCTGAGCAGCGTTTTCCTGTGCTTAACTTCCCTCTCATTCAGCATCTTACTCTTCAGAGCTAACCAGAATTTACCTTCCGGCAACTTTCATCTGTTGCTCCTTGTTCTGTCCCTCTGTACCYGCGGGCTCTGCCCCTGGAACCGCTGGTTAAGTGCAAGAAGATGCAGTTAAGTTATCTGAGCTTTCCCTTCCACGGGCGATGCTGGAGCAGCTCCTCAKCCTCTGTGKTGTGCTGCAGCCCTGCAGCTGCCCTGGCAGCCACCMCTGAGCTCCCCAGCACATCTCCTGGCCCCAGGCACTGCAGCCTGGTGKCCCAGATGCTCTCCCAAGTGCTGTGCAGGGAGGAACGAGCCCTTTCCTCRCCTCCCTGCCCACCCTTGGCCAGTGCAGCCCGCAGAGCAGCTCACATGTGCTGCCTGGGAGGCAGAGCACTGYTTGTACCCAGCTCTGCTCACCAGGACTCAGAGCTGCTCTCTGGCCAGGCAGCCAGGGCCAGTGTGAGGGATTATCCTGTCCCAAGAGCTGGACTTGGCCAGGTTSTTGTCAGCCCACTCCTGCAGCTTCTGCAGAGCCCCAGAACTGCTCCCTGKTTSCTGTCCTGTGTGGATTTGCATTCTGACACTTCACATATCCCTTTTGTGCAGATGTTCAGCAGTTTTGGACCTGGTCTTGATGCCCAAGGGCTGGAACCCATAGCTGAATTAAACTTCTAGAGGTTGACTGCTACCCCCTTTAAAAGCCAGCATTCCAGATGGCTTTTCATGCACCTTTTATTTAAACAATCCAACCCTTTATTTTTGCCCTCCCTCTCTGTTATTTGGGTACAAGGATGCTGCATCACCCTCAGCATGCTCTGGTAAAGGTGTAACACAAATGAGGTGGAGTTTCCTATTCTGACTTGTGGATAATGACAAGATCCTTTTAYGCTTTGTACTTTTTAAAGGAAGTTTTAAGTATCAATTTTCATTGTAGACATACCTGAGTTCTTCAGAGTATCTTGCTATATGGCTCTTAAGGCCATTTTGGAGAGTTGTTTTTCAAATGTGGCATAAAAATTTTGCCAAGGGCAATATTGCTTTGATGGAATACAGGGTTGAGCCGCAGTTGGAAAGACCTTGAGAGTCAGTTGGAGAAAGTGAGGGAGAGGCAGAACACCTAAAAAGAAAGATTTAGGTGTTAATGTGGAAGCAAAACAAATCAGTGTGACAGAGTCACGTCCACTTGGGCCACTGGAAATAGCAGGGAAAAGATTTGCCAGGCATAATAAGGAAAGCTCTGATAATTAATGACAGCATCATAAAGGCAGTGGAAAGTTTGAGCAGCTGGAAGGAGGGAAGGTGTTGGAGGGAGGCTTCCTCCATGGGTGCTGGTGTGTCCATAGGGTGATGTGCTCTCGAATTCAGGCAGGAATTCAGACTGGCTTTTGGCAAGTGGTTTGGTGCTTTCAGTGAAATGTGAATCACTGTCCTCTGCGGGCTGCTGGGAGGTTTCAGCCTCTGGTCTGTTCCATACCTCAGGCACTGACACAAAGGGAACACGTCCTTATCAAACACATGTGCTGCAGTAGCAAGAGCACAGGCTTTTACTGGAATACAGGATGTTATATGTAAAAAAAGACCAAAAGTAAATGTTCCTGTGCAATGGGAGAAATGAAATKGTACTTTCCTGCTAAGGTAGTAAAGAAATTCTCTTTTACTTATTGTTATCTTTCCCCCTATGCTCTCTGAAAAAAGTTACTCTGCATTATCTTTCTTACTTTTGAAAGCTGAATTTGGCTTTGTCCTGAACCTTCCAAAAAAGAGAGGTGGCTGGAGCATTCATTTTATGTGATTGCAGAAGCAAATGATGCGAGTCAAGTGGCCTGGTCAGATAATTAAGCTACAAGAGAGAAAGCTCGCAGAGTCAGTCAGTTGTGATTATCAGTCTGGAGTGGTTGGATGTCTGATTCCTTCTGAAAAATCTGAAGTGGCTGCTTTTATTATCATTAATKGGGGAGTGCCAGCAACAAATCTGGAAGAATTACACTGCCACTTTAAAGAATTCMAATATATTTCAGTTGGAATATAAACTTAATGATGAATTGATGACTGTTTGTTGCTCTGCCCACCCCTTAGAATTGGAAGGTGTGTTAGAATAATTCCAGTGTTACGTGTCTGCCCTGCTTCTGAACCCTGATGTCTGTAGGCACTCTGCAGTAGAGTGGCAATAAATGTGTATTCTTTGGGGCTGTCTGAATCTTTTCAGTTTTTTCTTTTTAATTCTTTTCTTTATTTCTTTAGATAGCAGTTCAATCATTTTGRAGCTATCTCTGGAGCATCTAGGAAAGTTCCTTTAACAGTGAAGCATTAGGTTGCTYAAAGTGCCTCACAGAACTAAACCTTGGAAGCACTTCTGAAATATTGCTAAGAGAGAGGGATGTCATGAAATGAAACCWAAAAGGAAACAATATTTCATTTGAATGGAAGGATAAAGTACATTTAATCCAAACCAGGCTGGTTCAGTGCTGACAGTTTGCTTGTGGTGTTGAGCAAGTTTAAAATCGGAATCTTCCTGGAATTAGCTCTGCCACATGGAGGAGGAATTAACGCCGTAGGAATGCACATGTGGAACTGGACATCGCGGCTCTCTCACAGCCACAGCCCTGCGAGCTCGGGGTGTTTCTGAACTCCCAATACAACCCTGTTCATTTTAAAACAAAAAACCCTTCAGCTCCCGGCAGCTCCCCTAGTAGCATTCCCGATGTTTTTCAGAGCCATGAAGGTGTTTTCAGAGAGCCCAGCGGTGTTTTTCCCCGCTCCTCCACGCTCTCCGCTCGGCGCTGCGCTCCGGGAGCAGCAGCCAGAGGAGCGCCCTGCCCTGCCGGGATGGATGGAGCAGCCCCATCTGGAGCGGGTTTTGGGAGCTGTCAGATGCTGGGGGAGGTCAGGGAGCCTGCATCAGGGCTGTCCCTGCCCCAGCACCCCGATGTGCCCCCGGTGTGCCCCAGCCCCGCCCCGCTCACACATCRGCCAGCGCTGATGCTGCCTTGGGGCAGATGCTGCACGGGCTGGGAGCAGAGCAGCWGCTCAGGGTGTGGAGAATAGAGGCAGCACCATGGTACAGCAGGTATTTTCACTTTTATTTTCGCTTGGAACTCTTTTTTCCAGTCAAGGCAGGGCAGTTCTTACAAAGCAGCTGCACCGCTGCATGCGAGACTTCTTAACCCACGTTTTGATGCTTCGGTGCAGGAGGGCGAGCTCGGGGGAATCCTGTGCTTGATGGATGTAACTGAGCCCTTAGAACCAGCAGGTTTGCACTGAAATGTTGCACTTCTCTTCTTTTTTTCCGTGCCCTGAGGATACGATGCAGTTTGGCTCGTTTAACTACAGTGCAGGAGGCTTTCTCTAAATGTGAGATATCTGCTGCCAGACAAACAAAATGCACCAAACGGAAAATAAAGTAAAACAAACAACAAACTGCGAGTTCAACTTCAGAATGCAGGCAAGCAGAAAGGTTTTCATGGAATACATTTTTATGCTGCAAATGTGTTTTTAAAAGAAAGGAACACTGCATAAGCAATGTTTTCTGTGCTCTCTCCTTTGTGTACAAACATAGCAAGCTTGCTTTATTATGTTTTGACACTTTTTTATACATGTCTTAATTATGAAATCCTTTCAGAGCAGGAGATGCTGAAAAGGCATCTGAGATCTGAGACAGCAGGAGCAGTTTAAATTCTAAGCTTTTTTTCAGATGGGGTAACATGGATGAAACAGGAGAACCTTCACTTACCTACCTCGTCGGATTTTTTTTTTTCTTTGGTTCTTTACAGTTCAGCATTTGACCAGAAAGCAATAAATTCAGYTTTATGCACTGCCACGTAAAGCATATTCTTCAGTTGAAATGTGGTTTTCATTAAGACTCGGGCCAGAACATTTAGCAGAGCCTGACTGTCTGCCATCCTTTGTTCTCCTGGCTGTTGCCAACAACGGCTTTTTCTAAAGAAAATGCACAAAGTGAGCATTGAGGGGTCATCTAAAGATACTCAGAACTGAGTCTGAAGGGACAACTTCTGTTTAGCCTCTCCTGCCTAGGTGGTATTARGCCATGCCTGTGTACTGTCATGCACAGCTTTGAAATTTCTCTCATACCTGAGTTCATAGGCTAATTTAGGATCAATATTTCCTCTTGCTTTTAGGGCCATTTCATATTTTYAACTTAATGCATTAGAATTTATTATTTCTTTTACTCATTTTAGTTCACTGTCTTTTAAAGAGCAGAGTAAAGGAGCATTTTAGGTGATTCTGTTTAAAGATATTTTTTGGTTCCTGAAAATCTGTTCAAGTGTATTTGTTGTGTAGTTTCCATCAACTATGTGCATATACAAACGTGTGACAGCTGACATTTCATTGTTCTTGACAGGAATTAGTATTTTGAACAATTAGCTTYGGCTATTATTAGCCAAGTAAATAGTAAAGAACTTGTTTAAAYTTACATGCTTTTATATTACATTGTTATACCGTGTCTATTGAACGAATATTGAATGAATAATGCATTCCCACTAATTTTAAAGGTTAGGAAAAGCTTCAGTACTCACTTATTTTAAGGGATGAACATCTCAGATGTGTTGTCACTATCATTTTAAACTTAGGGCCTGCAGTAGCATGTGCAAGTTTAATTCCYTTAATGTCCCCTGTCTTCCAGCAATTAAATGAACCTGCAGAGGCTGCACTGATTATCTTGTGTCAGTTTTCTGCTGTRAACATAGTTGGGTTGGTTCTTCAATGGCAAGGCTGTAAATCTCTGAATATGTGCAAGTTAGTAAAAAAAAAAAACCAGAAGACAAATTTCTGGTGCTTTGTTTTCTACTTATTAATGGGGTCTCAGTTATAAATAAGTGAGCCAGTCCTCAGCTGAACAAGTCTAATGGAAGAGGTAGAAGAGTCTCAGCTTTGTGGAGGTTCTGAAATTGCCAGTGCAATTTACCATTCCGTGATAAATCTGAAAAGTTTGGAATTGCTGGCAAAAACAATAGAAAAGTTCAACCCTCTTAATTAAATATGAGCTGCAATTAGCACTAGGTGTGAGTGCTTTGAATATGAATTAGGGTCCTCATGGAACTGCTGTCAGGGTTAATGAGAAACAGTGGGGGTCTCAGCAACATCTGGTTCAGGGCTGGAGGTGGTGCAGAACCCTTTGGATGGAATGCACCTGGACATCAGCCCTTGGGGCCTCTGGTGCTGCTCTTCTTTAGCAGCTGCTGGCTCCAAAGCTGTGTTTGGTATCTGACAGGAAGGAATAGCTCAAGGACCAGCACTAACCAGCTCCTGTGTTTCAAAACCAAAATGCTTATAGAGGCAGAATCTGGATTTGCTTTTGTTCATCCTTACCTCTTGCTYGAGTCCCTCCTGAAACAGCTGCTTAAAAATTTTAAGGTCGACTGCCTCCCACACAAGTTCTAAAAGTGCTTCTTTAACATTTAATGAGTGTCTCTGGTGTAATCCAGTCATTCCTGGGGTTTGCTTCATCTGGATTTTAAGATCTTTTTTTCAATAGTGAAAATATTAGGTAAAAGAAATAAGAAAGGAACTTGACYGTTTTAATACTAGAGGGTAAAAGTGCACATTTACAGGAGTTTTTAACTTCCACAGAAATTTGCCAGGGCCAGTTTCAGTGCAGTATTAACYTTGCTGAGATTGTAGATATGCAAACAGATCTTAGTGCCCTAACCCTGTGAAGTCAGTAAATGACACTGGTTTCCTGCTAAAGATGGTTGCATGAAGGAATGGAAACCACTTGCTCAAGGCCATACACTRAACCAGCACCAAAATGGGATTAAAATTAGAGAGGGTTGGATTGCTAATAGAMAGTTCTAATTCTTTAGGACCTACTGAGTGCCTTTTACAAAGGAAAATTCAGTTTTCTCTTTTGAGCCTGTCAAGTACCAAAACTTGAATCCTGTGCAAATTCCTAAAAGCTCTTGAGTTCAGGACGAGTTCAGGTCAGAGAACTGATGTCTGAATTAGTCAAAATTGGCTGGAAATGCCCTCAAGTACAAAGTGCAGAAGAATGTCTTTCATTCATCCARCCTATTTTAAATTAGGAGATCAAGGACTGATGAGTACAAATAAAATCCCTGCAATAGTCTTGGGCAGGTGCCTGTACAGGAGTTGGTGGGAGAATGATGGAGTAGATCAAAAGGTAATTAAATTTTAACTTAACTGTGCATTTYCACATTCCTTGCTGCTTAGTGGGATAATTTTATTTTGTAAATTAGTTTATCTGAGGTTGGGATAGTCCCTGCACTAATGCTGTCTCAGGCAAAATCCCATTTTGGACATTTTTTATATAGGTTCAGAAAGATGGTAGTGTACATTTCCTYCTGTAGAATTATTGCTTTTTGGTGTGAGCAAAGCATTCTGTCAGTGTTCTAGTTAATAAATTAACAGGCTTGGCTATTCTTTATTATATCAAATGGAAACATGGATCTTTCTATAMAAGACATGAGGATGGTGTTATTAATGCTATAGGCTAATTGTGATATGGAAATTAAATACTATTGTCTTCAAATGTAAAACCTTTAAAGTTCTTAAATTTATTTCTCTTGACATATAAATTTTCTTTTATGTTATTTAAGGTTTCAACTGATGCACTTTTAGATTCAAATATTTAATATTTTGACTGGTTCTCATTATTATTTTGCATTTGTGGCATGCAATTGCTCAGTGCAGAGTACSCCAAAGTATTCTGGATATCTCAGGGCTTTATTTAACATCAGTATTTTTAGTGTTTGTTAACATTATGAACCCAAATCCTGCCCTGTGTGCAGGTTGCCTGTATTGTGTCAGTCAGAGTGATCACAGACTGAGGGCTGAGCTCACCTGAGCTCWGTGCTCAGGAACCTTTGGAAYAAACTGGCTYTGTCCCTCTTCCTTGTGTGAGCTGAGGCATCATTAGTGTAGGCACATTTCACTGACCTTTCCTGCTTAGAGACTAGTCTACAATTATGCAGTAAGCAGTAGATTTGTTTGTCTAATTATAACAGCATTTAATAGAGTTAGCAAAATGCATTTAATGCAGATAAGATTCCAGRAGCATCCACTGTGCCCTTTCCAGGTGAGGGTGCCCTCCTCGCTCTCCGCGTTACRGCTGCGGGACCTTCGCTCGTTTTACCTCACACCACGTTTCTTCCCTTTTTTTATTATTATTATTMTWTTTTTYCCCYTTKRWTTTTCACAGGGTAATCAGGAAGCTACAGCACCTCCTGACACAATGGCACAGCCTTACGCCTCAGCGCAGTTCGCTCCACCTCAGAACGGCATCCCTGCAGAATACACAGCCCCACATCCGCATCCAGCKCCAGACTACACAGGCCAGAGCACTGTTCCAGAGCACACGTTAAACATGTACCCTCCTGCCCAGACACACTCTGAACAGAGTGCAGCTGACACAAATGCACAAACTGTCTCCGGCACAGCCACAGTAAGTCAAGGTTACTGCTCTTYCTGCAGCTCTGTGTTTGGTGTGTGTTTATCGATGACGCTTTTTGCCTTGGCACACTTCATCTGCGTCAGCCTCACCCATCCTCTTAAGGTTGAAAGTCTGTCAGGGTTTGCTGTTGAACCTGGAGAATGTGCTTTCACTGGTTTTGGAGTTTCTTAGTAAATGTTGGAGTTTTGTAGAACCCAGAGTTTCATTTTCAACAGTGTTAGACAAAATGATTAATAGCCAGCCCGTGAATCACAGCATAAATTTTAATTAAGTCCAATATGGAAAAACATTGCAAATGAGTGTTTGTAGGCATTCATTTGCAGGGCCAAAAAAAGCAACAAAAAAAACCCCCAAACCAGACTAATTTGATTATTTTTAATGACCTGTGTGTTTTCGACACAAGTAGTTTTAATAAAAGTATTACTTGAATGATCCTGTACAAAATTTACTGTGTGAATTAGTATTGTGAAGAGCATGTCTGCAATATTGTATTTTCTAGAGAGCTTGTTTGTGCAGCCATTACCCGAGTTGTGTGTGGATCTGTGCTAAACAGAGCAGAAATGATAGACTTTCCATCTATTTGATTTATATGTGAAGTTCGGAAGTGTCATGAATTATGCAAGGCACTCCTTGGATGGCTCTACCTTGTAATTTAAGTCACAAATTTCACACACTGATAGTTCAGTGTTTCTGTCTTAATTCTAGAGTGGGACCCAATATATCCAGTGCCAAGGGCTGGCAGGTTTCTGAGCCATCAGAAATCTGTGTTMCATGTGCAGGATGGAGCACAGAACAGGCAGGGCTCGAAGCATCTCTCCTGGCTGTCCTCAGCCTTGCCTCAGCTTACCTCCCCTTCCTTCCTGGCTCATACCCAGCCTAAAAGGTTTCATGCATTAGGGCAAGAAGAAAAGGAAAGCACATTCTCTCAAGTGAGCTCTGCAAATTCATGTTTGTGGCCATGCCACTCATTTCTTCATATGGGTTGAGCAAGAAAGGGAAGCAATAGCAAATGCACTGAAGAATATTTTGTGCTATTATGACAGAGAAATCCTTGTGAATTAATTACACATTTTTTGTGGTTTATGCAGTAAAATGTTTTGGGTTTTTTTTTTTATTTTTAACTTGGTAACTTTTTATTGCCCTGAGTTTCTCTTTTCTCCAGTACTGGGAGAAAGTTTAAATTGAAGAGCATCCTATTTGCTGATATCTCAGAGTATTCTTTGCAGGTCTGCTGTGTCTCCTCTTATCCATCTCTTTGCTAAGTTAAAGCTGGTTCTTTCCAGCTTTTAAAACCTGCTTCCATAATCATTTTTGATTGTTGTCCAACTCTTGTCAAATACCACTGTCATTGGTTTAGAGCAAGAATCCTAAGCTGAATAGACACTCCAGAAGAGATTGGATATTGACTAAAAAGATAGTATTTCCTACTGTACCTTTTTTGTTCTTTTATGTTCTCTGATTTTGCTTGGGTTTTGTGACCASTGCTGCAGCTTGAACAATCCACTGTGATGGCCAGCTCAGCCTTTTCACRTTTTGAAACTGTTTCTGTTCAGTCCTGAAGTAAAATCCTGACAGTGCTRAATGGTAAAAGACCCGTCGATGGGAGTGGGACAGGAGCTCATCCCTCATCATTTATTGCTTTCAATTGATTGTGTTCCCTCACCTTGTTTTGATTTTTCTGTTTGAAGAAATGTCAGTCACTTTATCAGAGAAGTCAGAGATGTGTTTTCCCAACATTTTCCATAGCAAAGGCTGGTGAAAAGACATAGTTTGGATTGTCTGCAGTGCCCTTATCTTCTTCAAGTGCTCTATTCAATCCCAGCTCTAGCAAATCCAATGATTCCCTGCAAAGTTTCCTGCTTCTGATATGCAAATAGGCTTTATTGTTATTTGGTTTTGTGTCCTTTGCTATCTGCTCTTACTTGCTTTTTGCCTTCCTAATATCCAACTKGTATTTTACCTGTCAGACACCTTTTCCCTTCTGTTCCCCCTTGGAGTGAATTTCCATTCTCTGCAGGATAACACTTCAATTCCACTAACCTGTTATATTCAGGGAATATGGTATAGTTATTTGCTCCTTTTATTGTGGATCCTTTCCTTGCATTCTGSTTTCCATTCTTACAGAGGAACGGACAGAAAATTTTGAAGTAGTTCTCATGCTGTTTATAAAGAATTAGATTTCCTTCCTTTGGACTTTAGGGTCTATTTGAGAAAGTTTTAGTATGGTTTGGTTTTTAAAAAGATATTTTTTTCTAAATTGCAGTGTTATGTTGAGAGYTGTGGCTGCTCTCCCTCAAGAACAGTGCAATGAAAAGGCAGGTTTCCAAGAAGTGGGTTTATCTGTGCATCTGCTCTGACATTTAACACATTGTGCACCAGTCAGGTTTACAGAGGTACAGACAAATACTGCTTGCACAATTTAATTACAGATACCTGGGTTTAAAGTCTGTTATGCTGGATGCCATTAGCTATTGCTCTTGGCAAACTGTGGAGACTTTATAAATGGACAGATGCAGGTGGGTCCCAGGCAGATTTAACATGGCCTTTGGAACATTATGAGGGTCCAGCTGTGCACATCTCTCTGTAGGTTTAATAATAWAAGTTTTTATTATGAAAGAGAGCTTCAATAGCACTGTGTCAACAGTGTACCTCCATGTGGTCTTTATTGGTGAAGGAGAAGAAYTATGTTTTTTTCTAATTCCTGCTAGCTTTGAGAATAGTTGATTCCCAGTGGAGGAGTTTTAAGTGGAATTGGTGTGGGGACATAGTGGCATTTRTTTGGTAGGGCCCAGTGGCTTTAGTTTCCTTTCAGTAAGCTGTTTATGACATGCATTTGAAAGAAGAAGAATCAATTGGCCAGTCATTCACTAGAGAATGCTGTTGTGATTAARGACGAGCTGTTAGAGGCAAGACCAGTATTTGAATTTTCTTACTCACAGATTTATGTGCATGTGAAGCTGGATACACCATTAAAAATGGATCTTGAAATTTTGCAGTGTGAACCTAAAAAGCTGCAGGRCAATTGTCTAAACTGTAGAATTACTACCAGAAGTGACTTAATCTCCTCCATGAAGGACAGARTCCATGCTGAGGTGAGATCCATCCCCAGCTTTCTCTGAGTGTCCCAGGTTCTTTCTTCATGTCTGAAAGAGTCATACTGGGTCTAGTGCCACCTAAATCCCAGTAAGATGRAAATAATAAAAACAAGCTCATTCTGTGCCACTTGCCCTGAATCCTTAACTTTAACCCAGGGTGTGATCCTGGCCCAGCTGGAACCACTGCCACGAGCTGAACAAAATTCCAATCACTGGTTTTATTACAGGTCTGCAATTTTGTGCAGAGTGCTCTTGTAATTCATGTTCAAAAGTGCTTCACGTACTCTTGGACACGCTCCTGTACTTGTAGAAAGTGTCTTTCCCAGTGACCAGTTTTAATCTATTTAGCTAAAACAGTGTAACATGGTATTCTGTCAGAGTAAGTGCTGGAACAGGAGGTGCAGGGATTGGGTGTGCAGGGATTGCTAACTCTGATTGTGGTGCTGTGGAACAAGAGAAGAGGGACAGGATGAAAGGGTAGTAAATTAATAAAGACAGGATGGCTTAGCTGAAATAATACAAAATCAGTGGTGGGTAGTAAAATACTGCCAAAAGTTACTTTGAGTCTTCTCTAAGCATCTCTGGTTTTCATCTCTTTGGATCCATGTGTTTGTTGACTTTGAGTAAGAAGGAAGTGCATCTGAGTACATCCACAATCAATAATCACCCAGCAGTGGGTTATTTAAGTGCTGCTGGACTTSTGGAGTTGCAAAGCATCAAGCATGCTTTAAGTCATTAACAACAAGAGTCAATGGCTTCTTCCTAGAAGGTTGGATCTATGAAAAGTATGTCACAAAGTTATGCTAAAAGTAACGTCTGATGATTTTGTAGAGTGGTTTGGAGTGCTACATTAAATAGTTATGTGTATTAAAGTATTTTCAAGTGAGACATTTAATCATTTTATGAAATCAGCATTTACCTGTGTACATAAACAAATGAAATTGTATTGTACATAAATGATTCTGAGGAAAACTTGTTCAGTTTTTGCCTGTGGCTTTCCTGCCCCACTCCTGTTGATGACAGCAGATGTGTGTGTCAATAAAAAGGGCATTAGCTGGGCATGTGTAAAGGAGCAGGTAACAGTAAAGTAAATTTCTCTAGTGTTTCCTGTTCTAAGTGTGTTATACTAACAGTGGAAGAGCTGAGGTTGCACTAATGCTCTGTGTTTTATGTGTGCATGTAAAAAATGTGCTGCTTTAAACTTTGATATAAAACTTGAGATCATTGTGCAGTCCTGTTTTGGACTGACCCTTCACCAGGCTTAAGAAGCTGAAAAGTTGTGTGATAAGTTGTGTTTGGATGGGGAATTTTGATGGAAAAGGCATTTCACTTGGAGGAGGGCTCCATACATGTCTGAAGTGGTGAGCATCAGTAGCCATTAGGGCAGTAGGGGATGCAGTGCTGTTCCAGCCCTGGAGAGGATGTGCAGTGCAGAGGTGTGGGTTGGCTCTGGCCTGGGAAGGTGATGAGGTATTTTCCCTCTAACTTCACTGTCAGAACTAAATTTCAGCTTGYTTACTACCAAAATTCCTCTGGTGGCATCCACTGAACCTGATACTTCTGTGTGAAAATCATTGATATATTAGATATTGTCTGTTGTTCCATCTGCCCTGTCTGCCTTGAGATGTTTTACAGTCTTTTGGATGTAATGGCCTGTAAGTTTGATGTTTTCTTTTCCTGGTGTTAATTTGTCCAGGTTTATGCCTTTTTCAGTCATGCTGCAGAATCCATGTCTCCATCTGAGGATTTGTGAAGGCTTAGTGATGCTCTGGACTGCAGAATTATTTACCATGTTGAAATTTGTTGTTTTGGGGAAGTGAGATATGTGCAGCCTTTGCTGATATTTTGGGGGATTTAGTGTRCCAATTACTGAGTTCTGCTTATTCATTTGGGTAAAAAATCTGGGAGTAGGAAGCATTTAAAGTGCTTTAGTGTGTTGTCTAAGCCTGTAGGTGAGTAGATTATTACTACAGTTTTCTGCAGCATATTTCTGGGTTTTATTAGCTCATTTTCCTGCTCTGTCCTTTATGTAAGTTATTAGAATAAGTGSTTTTTCCTCCCCTAGTTTCTTCCTTTTCTCCCTTGGTTCATCTCCTCTTTCTCTCCTGCTGTTTCATTCATGACCTCTCCATCTCCTGGGGGTGTGGGCTGCAKCAGCTGCTTCATGCAGTTGTGTTGCACACTAATCAGTGTGCTGTGCCCTCCTTGGTGCCCAGGTGTCCATCAGCTGCTCCTGCAGCAGCGTGCCAGGGAGGCAGAACTGTTCAAACCCAGTTCCCTGTGCTGTTCTGGCTCCATCATGGAACTGTGGCTCTGCTGGAGCTGAACTTGCTTGGGTTCCCACCTGCCTGGTGCCTGCAGGGTGGGTGGGACATGTCCAGTGCTGCTGAGCTCAGCCTGTGTCACCCCTGCCTCTGAATGTTCTGCTCTTGCCTGAGAGGTTTCCACAGGGTACCTGGAACTGTCTCCTGTGGCTTGGGAAGGAGTGGCTCACTTACTGCTCCCTGTAATTGTGGCTGGCAAGGAGCAGAGCTCCAGGGCAGAAAGAAAACCACACCAGTTCCTTCTCTAGAGGATGGCATTGTGCTCCCCCTGTGAAGGAAGTGGAATTTTCACCACAAAGCAAGCCAGGTTCCCCCATGGACACTGTTTATTGTCAACTMGTATCAGTGACCCAGTTTTTATTCCATTTCAGTGCCATGTTTTTGTCTCTAGAAGTTTGCCACCAGTATGCCAGATAGCTGATAATGCTTTGACAAGTCTTACAGCAGTGTTTATTCATCTAAATCATACCCTGCTGGTGCAGGCTATTCTATCAGCATGGTGTGCTATTTCATTTATACTACCTATTCTATCTGGTCCCAACTGCTCCTTGAAGGAAATATTTCAAGGAGCTTATTTCGAGACCCTGAGTGCTTCAGAGCTTGCAGGAGCAAGGAACCTGCTCCAGCTCCTGCTCCATAGTGAGGAGATCAAAACTGACATCCCAAATAGATAACATAATGCTGTGCTGGGGCAGTGAGGCACAGTAATGACTTGTGATCATGGGCATTAGTGTTTCTAAGAGGCTTCCTTGCTGGGAGCCCTGCCTGCCAGCTTTGCAGCTCTGCCCCACGTGTGCTCCTTTGCTTGTGCTGAGGAGTAGCAGGAACACACTGCTCACTTCAGCCCCTCTGCCAGGCAGTGCCAGCTCTAAAATAGCTTCTCCTCGAGGACACACAGAACCTGACACTGCCTGTTTCCTCCCGTGCTGTTTATGGAGTGCCTGTTTGCATTTCCTTGTTKTGGCTGGGAGGAGGATAAATAACCACCCTCTTCTTCCTGTGCTGCTGGGTGAGCTGGGGCTTGGTGCCTCTGTGGGTGGGGATGTGGTGTGAGGACAGCAGCCTTACCCTGCCAGCACAGCAGTGTGTCCAGGGCTCCTCTGAGATCTCACTGCGTGGTCTTTGTCTTTTAGGTATCACCTCAGTTTCTTTTACCTTTTGATTCTCACAGCAAGAAAAGTTTGAAAGCATGATGTTGAAATAGAAGACGGAAAAATTATTATTCTGCTTTTATGGGGTTTTATAGATACTGTGATTTTTAACTTCCCTCATTTTTGCCTGCTTGAACTTGGTGAAATGTTAAAGCTGAAGCTCCTCCACAAAACAAACAAAAAAAAAAACCAACCCCACCAACAAGGATAAAGAGAGCAATTATGCTGTCATTTTTAGTCATGTTTGCTCAAATAAATTAGCTGCATGCCATTGATTACCCTTCTGAATGTTCTTCAGAGGGCACACTAACAGTTCTTAGATCACTTCAGCAGGTAATTCCAGCCAGCTCTGAGGCAGACTTGAAGCACAGAACATTGCAGAGGTCTTTCAACCACACTGTCAACCAGAGATGGTCATAATACTGTCACTTGAAAAGTTTCTTCTAGAAAACATTACCAATTAATTTCTAATCTGTCAAGTTTAATTGACCAATTAAACAATTAAGGATTTTCTTCCTSCTTGTCCCTGAAAGAGCTGAGCTAATATTGGTTTTTTAAGTTTTCTTGTACTTTGTGTTGTCTCTTGGGCTCTTYACTTCTCCATACCAATTATTTTACGTGTTGCATTATTGACTTTCTCTTCTCTCTGTGCAGTCCAAGTRGCCATGGCATGCAAATGCTTTGGCTGTGCTTTGGGTTCATATGTCTTGAGAAAAACCACTGTTGCAACGTTTTGCTGAATACACAGAGCATAAATTTCAAAGGGGACCTTGGTGTGATGAAATAGCCAATTTCAACTCCATTTATATTTGACCTTCTGCATCTTTGCTCCACGTTACAACATGGGAATTAAAATTGATCCTTCTRRGGGGATTTTTTTGGTGRAARTTAGCTCATTTTCACTACATGCATGAGTGGCTGTGTTGGGTTAGCTAAGAGCAATGATGCTTTTCCATTCTCTTGTAGCTGACAGAATTGGTTGTTAATGGCTCGCAGCTTTATCAGAAGTTGTTGATTCCTCCATTCACCAGCTCTCTGTAATTRCAGTATAAACTTGTGTRTTGCTKGGGGATGAGAACAGGTTTGTAACTSCTTGGTTACCCAGCAAAATCCTTACCCTTGCTTGCAGGAAGGTGCCTCTCCATCAGTGAGGCCAGGTAGCACAGGGAGCTGCAGGACTGACCAAGTTTGCAGCTAAAAGCTCTGAAGATCCTGCAGAGAGGCTTCCTCTCTTCTCCCTTTCATCATGAGGCTGAATTTCTATTCCTGTGCCAGTCTGTGCCTAGAGCTAAACTTACTCTCCTGCATGACTACACGTGGGTCTCAGCTAAGCATGGCTTAGTGGGTTATTACCCCCCAACCCTGAAAATACATTTTTTTAATCCTGTTTATACTCTCAAGTTTCCATTCCTCTCCCACATATCTCTCTCTTCAGCTTTCCCACACACCCAGCCACCCACGGAATTACTTTAATTAAACGTTACTCATGTGTGGGCTTGCTTACCACTTCTCCCTGCTTAATTTGTTCCTTTCCAGGGTCAGTGGGAGAGAGTGGCTTGATTCAAACACGTCCCTTTGCTGTCCATCAGTGTTGGAAATGCAGTAACGAGGCATGTCCCTGTGTCTTGGCTTAACCCCCCAGCAGGTGAATCCATCTGAGGGTTTGAAGCTGCTTTATGCTCTACCAGGGSCTTGACAGGCTGAGATAGACACTGCAGGCAGAAGCAGCCAGAGGAAAATGTTCTTATTCACCAGATATGCATTCAGGGAAGGGTTAGAAGTTCTTCTTTTCGGGCTTTGCTGGAAGAAGGATTAGACTGAGCTAATTCTCTGCCATGCACATCACACCCTATTGGTCTGTCTGTGACATGCAGAAAGAATTGGTTGGTCGTTTTAAATTGCACAAATCTAGACATTAAATGGCCAATAATTTATTAATTAATTGTAGAAATTCTATAAGGGGTAAGAAGTGACCTGTTTTTTTCTGTCTTGAATTAATCCTACATGTGTATGGCAGTTTCTTTACAAAACTGTGGCACAGTGTCGTGGGTTGACCATGGCTGACCTCCCTAATATATTGGGAGGGTTTTATATAGAAATATAAAATAATTGCTAATTAAAAAAAAATATATAAGCTTCCTCTTCTTTTGCTTGCTTCTTGCCTGCTTTTAATCCTTGTGTTCATTTKCATTGTCTTACCTTCTTTTTCATCTCTACACAATTCCTTTTTTATAGTCTTGTTTTCCATTTATGTTGTTTTTCAGTGTGTATGCTTTGTCTCTGTTTTCTGTCTCTTCCCAGTTTTTGCTCATTCCAGTATTACCCACAAGCTTGCTTTCATTTCCTCCTCCCCTCTAGGAGGTACCACTGATTTTAACGTGTCACRGAGAGAATATGGAATCTCTGAAGGAAATATATAGTGGATATGGAAAACATAGATGAATTCTCTGGTCTTTTTGTATCTGAATTGCACCAGCTTGCTGGTTCTAGATGCTTTTTCAGCTGATATCCCACACAGTTGTGTTGAAGCATCAGCATATTGTGCTGCCTTTTTTGATTTAGAAAAAACTTCTCAACAGCTTTTTAAGAGAGATCCCTCAGGTCTCCTGCTACTCTTGCTTCAAGGGGCTTCTTGCATTTGCTTTTCCAGCAGGGACCTCTTTAAATCTCMCCCACTGAAGCAGCTGCCACTGCCTCTGGTCTCTTCCCTGCCTGGGAAGTTGCCAGTGCCTCTGAAATGCAGTGAGAGCAGCCCAGCACACAAACTGAGCTGGCCATTGAACACCCCCTGCCAGGGGCAGAGGATGTGCCCGTGCTCCCTCACCTGAGCCACCAGCTCTGCTGAAGGAGGGCTGGAAAAAGCCCCGTGTGGCAGCTGCTCCCTCTGCCCAGGGCTGGGAACACCCCTGCAGGGGGACACAGAGCACAGGAAAGTCTCTCTGTGGGGCAGGGGAGCAGATTGTTTGCCATTGAGGACATCTCAATCTTTATCAACTGACTGACTCTGGGATGAGACTGGTGCTGCCTCCCTTATCCCTTATCCCTTCCAAAGTAAGAATGGAGAGTTTCTCTTGCTGTGCCTTTTTTTTTTTTTTTTTTTTTTTTTTTTTTTTTTTTCATTTTTTTTTTTTTTTTTTTTTTTTTTTTTTTTTTTTTTTTTTGGCTTGTAATTCAAATCCTTTTCCTTCATTCTCTAATTTATAAAAGATAAAAGCAGCAGACTGCCTTCTGATTCAATCAGAAGAGGAGAGTGTGCTTACAATCAAGTCTTTTCTGTGTCTGTGGGTTTTTTTTTTTTTGTTGCTGCTATAAAAAGTGTGTCAAAAGATGTCAACTATTTAATTTCATAAGGATTCACATAAGTTCCAGCTGTTCCAGAGTGGTATCTAAATATTTGATTTGAAAACAAGATGTGCACCAAGGCTGCAGCATATTGCAGGCATGATCACCCAGCTAGCCAGGAAGATCTGAGCCTGCCTGTGCTAATTAGTGTTTGCAGATGAAGCTCCTCCAGTGGAAGCTGAAGTTAAAAAAGGATTGAATGGGTTATAACATAATGTGTGAGAAAAGAGGGATCTCAAAATCTCAAAGTATGTAAATACACTTTTTTTTTCACATTATAACAACGTTGGGACACCTAATTTTGCTTTTCATAAGGATGTGATTTATTTTTTAATATGTTCATATTACAAAAGATGTTATTGCTGCTATTGTTTGAAGAGATTTCTTGCCAAAAATGTGGTTGTAAAGTGTCAGTTGGTTTAAAATATTTGCAAGCATTCATCTTAAAGCTAGAAGATACTCAAAGAGAAATCTTGTGGATTTTTACTTAGAGGAAAAATTTGCAGTTTTGGCTTAGAGGAGAAATTTGCTTTAAACTTATGCATTTACTTGAAAATGTGGCAATTCTGCTGTCTTTGTACTCAGAGTTTTATTCTTTGCTTTTAGGGGTATGGAAATATTGATTGTCCTGAGAAATACAGTTTCTTGTGGACATATTCCACCCCATTTCCCTTCCCTACATAGTTTACAATTACAGTGTTGCCAAATTTAGTGAAGCAGATGCCAAGTTTCACCTCTGAATATTTGTATTTCCTTGTTATCATACAGAAGCTTCCTTTTTTTCTCTAAAGAAAATCTGACAGGGACAGGTGGCAAACCTATCCCAAGCTGGAGCAGCAGAAATAATGGAGCTTGGCTGTTTATACATGAATGCCACTTTTGACCTCTTTTTAAATACAGAATGCATTCTAGTTTTGACAGAGTGTTTGGGAAAAAAATATTAGCTTGTATTGAAAAATAAAGGATGTAAAGGAAGAATTAAAATGAGATTAAAAAAGTGGATTTTGAGCAAATTGAAAAACTTGCATTTTATAGCGGTCCCTTAAAGTGTTGATCTTAAAATGCATTGCAATTAGTGTAATTGGAGGAGTCAGCATATTTGCATGTARACATTGAATCATTTTTAACAGCTGACCATTGTTTGATCCTCAGGAGCAGGTGATATTCTATCCCAGAAAATCTGTACTGTGGCACACAGGAATTCAGCTACAAAAGCCTGGTTTAGGCTGAAGGGATCAGCCTTGCAGCACTTCCAGCTGAAAGGGGCTGGGCTGGTGTGCACTGGGACTGGTCAGAGCTGCTACTGGAGGGATTGGCTTTAGGAACAGGTCTGGGATTGGCTTTGGGAACAGGTTTGGGATTGGCTTTAGGGAGCAGATCTGGGATTGGCTTTAGGAGCAGATCTGGGATTGGCTTTAGGAGCAGATCTGGGATTGGCTTTAGGAGCAGGTTTGGGATTGGCTTTAGGAGCAGGCCCAGGATTGGTTTCAGATATGGGAAATGGATTTGTAGAGAATTCCCAAAGCCTGACAGAAGGCTCACATAGCATCCAYCTGTATGCAAACCTTGAGATGGAAAATGCTGACTTAGAAATGCCATGGGATAGGACAGACATTGTTGAGGGAGAAATGGAACTGGAAACAAGTTTCAAATGATGACTTTGCAAATAGACTGGATATTTTGGAGAAACAGAACCATGAAAGRTGTATTGCAGTAGGACCCACGARGGGCAGTTTTAGATGATTGGCTTGGAAGCATTAACAGCATTGTGTGGCAAAAGCTGATAGGCCAAAAAACTCTCATAATGTATTCTTAGTAGGAGATAGTTTGGCTTCTGATTGTGATGGCATGAATTGTAACATCTGTACTGTCTCACCCTTCTCATGAGACCGACAATGGAATGAAAGTCTTTAAAATGCCTCTCAGGAGTTCTGTCAGGTCAGAAAAAGGGATAATCTGACATTCAGGAACAGCTCTGGGATTGGCTTTAGGAGCAGGTCTGGGATTTGCTTTAGGAACAGGTCTGGGATTTGCTTTAGGGACAGCTCTGGGATTGGCTTTGGGAACAGATCTGGGATTGGCTTTAGGATCAGCTCCTGCCCCATGGGTGCAGAGTTCCTGGGAGCTGCTGGCTGGGCGTGTTTGAGTGCAGGTGTTGGGAGGCTCTGGAGCCCTGCAGGCTCCTGCACCCTGCACTTGCTGGAGTTCACATCCAGGCTGGCAGGAGCTGTACTTGTGAAACGGCTCACACATGCAATAAAAGCACTTTCACACCAGCCCAAAATGCTGCTATTGGCTCCTTCCCGTCTCCAGCAAGCGTTTCCAATTTTAGAAGTTGCTCTCATTTCTGAGCTGGGCTCCCTCTYCTCTTTTTTTCCCCACTGAGTTGAAAGCATTGCACATCCATCCCTTTTATCTCTCTGTTCTCTCTTGAAAGGAACTTGCAGCCATTTCCCGTGTTACTTCTCTTTTTGCCTSTACAGCAAAGTCGACTTTCCAAAGATTTTAATGCATTTTAGAGACAAARCATGTTCAATCAAAGGCTCCAGCATCTGAATCACTGATTCTATTCTGTGCTTTCTAATGGAGAGAGCCCCCTTTTTATCATTCTACTATTATTGTGCATTAAGAGCTGCTTCTGTTTTCAGTACAACTGCAGGGGCTTCTTTAATTTCTGAGGGGTTTTTTATTATTTTGTTTTGTTGTTGTTTTTTGTTTTTTCTTTCCYAAGTACATACTTTTAGGACAAGAAATTTGCTATATCCCAGGCCCCCTCAGCCCAATGCATTTAATTTTTCTGCCTGGAGATTTCCCTCAGTTGTAATCCGAGGATATGGGATATTTGTCTGGGGTTACTCAGAGTTAAGTTTCCTAAACAGRCTATGAAAGCCTAGAAATGTAACAYCTCCTCACTCTGTGCCAGGTGATACAGGTGATGTTAATCCTAACTAGGCTGTAGCAAAAATCATTTTGTSTGTCACGTTTCTGACTGAGAAATGYRTCACCCCTCCCAGCCATGTRTGCCCTGGCCACCCACTATCCAAAATTGCTTTCYATCCTCATCAGCTGTTTGATATCTCTGCAGACAATTATTCAGGGAGCCTGCTGAAGCCACTCTCAGTATCTCCAGTTTCCTTAACCTGAGCAGTCATAATGTATTGCCCCACATTTGAGTAGCTTTCTAATTAATTGAATTATTGATTTGCCATATTTCAGACACTGATCACTTAGAGCTGCTAAATTTAGAACCAGCTAGCTAGGAGCTATAATTTAGGAACCTGATATTTTTATTTTGACTGAACTTACACTGCCCTGTGTTTTAAAGCCTTTTGCCTTCAGTGGGAAGAAGGGAGGGCTTGTATTGCTGAATATTCAAGTTTTGAGTTATCTATCTATCTATCCATCCATCCATCCATCATCATCATCATCATCATCATCATCTGTCCATTTTCTTCCATGAAAAATGGTGCTTTGCCTTTATTGTAAGAAAAAGGAGACTTTTTGCTCCATCACAGGGTTATTTGCCCTTCCGGAAAGCTGTGTCCCCTCGTGTGTGTGTTGCTGCTGGGATTACAAAGAAGGGAAAAAAGCTGGCTAGTGCTAAGTTTGTTGCCCCTCTAACAAGCTGTGCATTTWTTACAAGGCACTGTTCTTGAGCATACTTTCTTGGATGAAGAAATGGATTTTAACCAGAAAATCTTCTAAGATTCAATTGAAAGAACTAATTATTTGGGGATGCCTTGTGACACCTTGCCCTACTGATGAAATGCAGAAGCAGGTGTGGCACTTGCTCAGCAGTTTYCAACAGGAGCAGATATTTCATGCCAAAAGCTATTCACATCTYTTGCAGCTGGGCTCTTTGGTAATTTGAATGGTGCCCAGGTGATAAATTTGTTGCTCTCACTTTGATGAAATACCTCTGCACCATGCCCTTCTTTTGGTGAAAACAATATCCTAGTGCAGGTTGAGGCCAGTTTTGTCACTGAGAAAATGAGCTTTGAGTGCTGTGAGGGCTTGAAGGTTTTCTTGACGTTTGCCTTTGTCTGTAGTCACTGCTCAGGTGTCCACTGTGTGTGTTGAAGGTGGGGAACACACAATCCCTGAGGCTGAGGGTGACGCTGCAGGAGCAGAGCAGGGGCTCAGAGCTGCCCTGCACGGGCTCCTTGGGCTGATGGATTGCCTGTCACAGAGATGGAACCAGTGCTAGGAGATCTTGCAGTGATTTTGCCCTCACACAGTGTCCCCAGGGGCTGCAGGAGGGTGTGTGACAGGCTCTGCTGCAGCTGAGGGGGTTTCATTTCCAGCAGAGAGCACAGAGGGGTCTCTGCGTGCCTTACAGGGCTGCTCTCCTCTGGGTGTGAATGCAAGGCAACCCTTTGTGCTTTCTCCAGAATTCCTGATGTRTTTCCAGGTGATCATTCCTTCTCTGAGGGAGCTGAATTGCATTTCCTACCACTCCCATGGGGTAGCACAAAACAATTTGGGATAGAGACTTTACAAGTCTGTAACTTCCAATGATGAAGGTATTTCTTTCTGCTCAGGAGTTCTTTAGGTTTGGGAGTTGGCTGTAAGACTGAGATGTTTCTGAATGTGCTGCTGCTGATCTCATCGAGTGTGATTCTTTCTTGTTGAGTTTAGAGAATGATCCTCTCCAAGCATCTCATGAAAAGATTTATTTAATCCTTATGACCGTTTTGTGAGATTTTTGCTGAATTACAATTATTGGTTTTTCTGCTTTTGTTGAGAAGGAACTAGAGTACAAGTAGTTTAAATAACCTGCCAGAGGCAAATCTGTGACAAAATTGATTGCAGAAGCTGGCTGTCCTGAGCCCAAGTGTCTAGACTGAGAAATAGTCTTTTTCTCCATAACAACAGAATGCTATTGCTGAATTTCATTTTGAACTGATGCTTTTGGAGCATTGAGCTTTGAATAGATCACAGTCTCAGCTTGATTTGTGTGAATGCTRTGTTTCAGGTGCATGAATAAAAAAGGAGTGTTGGTGAGATACTCTTTTACTTAGGAAATTTATATATAAATATTTTTTTCCTTTTTTTAAAGGCAAGACTGTGCAGCTTAGTTTAACTTTCAGACATGCCATGCAGACAGTGTGAAGTTACCAATTCCTCATTCACCCCCACCCTGGGGTGTGTGATGAGCTGACACCACACACAATGCCAAGATGCAGCTGCTCCTTTGCTTTGGCACAGTTTTCACGTCTTTTCCATGGAGAAAYGGGATTGAGGAGTCAGAGATGGGGCATGAAATGATGCAAGGACCATGTCTGCAGCCAGGATGATGGCAAGGCTCTAACACTCCCTGTGTTATATAGGTATGAAATATGAAATGTGGTGTGTGGCTGTACAAATGCAGGGACCTGGGGCTGTTGGGACAGAGGGGCACTGGAGGCTGGCCCTGAATTGCTGATGTGCTGAGTTTAGAGCCTGCACTGCTCAGCCTGAGAGAGCTGCAGGAAGGGTGGCAGAGATCCCAGTGTGGACAAGGAGCATGACTGGCAGGGAGATTGGCACTTTCTTGTTGGAGAGGGGCACTTCAGCACCTCCTCAAGCTGTTCTTTCTGTAGCAAACTCATTTGTATTTGGGGTTTTTTTCTTTTCCCCCCACAACAACTGCAGCAGGCAAGGCCAGTATCTGTGTCTGGTACAATTACCAGCAGGCAGAAACTCCTCACACACTGAGACTGGCTTCTGGTTCTCTCAGCCATCCCTGCAGAAGTGTGCAGAAGATTGTAACTGAGCAGCTGAGACCCTTCTTCCCTTTCTGTGGCATTTCTCCTCATGGTTTTCCTTCCACATCTCTTTCTTTTTTTCCTTTCTTTTCGGTTTTTTTGCCATTGCTCAGGTGCCTGTGGGCAGGAGGCTGCTGCCTCACCCTGTCACACACCTGAGGGAGAACARAGACAGGACAGGTTTGGCCAGGCTTCCTTTCTCTCAGAGGTATAACCATCCATGGGGTTTGTTACCCCAGATTTGATAGGAATGTGTCTGAAGTTACAATTTGGCCTTGCTCACAGGAGGTTTCAATACCTCAGATTTCACAGTGAATTGCTGGGAAGAATATTTGCAACCAGTACTGTATTTCTGCAATATTAATTCAGTGCATTACTCAGCTGTGGGGGTTTTGTTTGTGTTTTGTTTGGGTTTTTTTTTCCCTCAAAAGGGGCTGTGCATATGCCTGAATTGTTAAATTTTGTGGTGGATTTGTTTTTGTTGTTATGGGGTTTTTTTGTTTGGGTTTTTGTTTGTTTGTTTGTTAAATACTGAGCATATGTAGGTGAGGCTCCTGTTTCTTAAGTAATTGTGACAGTTCTCATACCAAGAGTACTTCTGGTGTTTGGCTCTGACACACTACTGAATACAGCAGGAAGCAAAGTAGCTATACTTGCTTTTTCTAACCATTTTTTATTTTTTTTTAAAGTAAAATTTGAATGGGAATTTGGTGTTTTTTTTTTTTGTTTTTTTTTTTTTTTGGGTTTTTTTTTTTGATAGTTTGATTTTTGTGTGGGCTTTTTTTTATTGGTTGTTTGGTTTTTGTACTTTTTTTTGTTTTGGATTTGGTTTTTTTTGTTTGTTTTGGTTTTTTCTAACATTGGCATGAGACTTTACTTAAGGCATTTCATAGTTTTGTGTCATTTCCATGGACAGTGGGAAAAACAGCTTTACTTTGCATTAATACCTTTGCTAAAAACACAGACTGTAAACCAAAGTGGTTTTAAATGCAGGCAAAGAGAAATTACAAATGTTCCTAAAAACTGAGAGCTAAAATACAGAGCTGTATATGAGCTTTCAGATTGATAAATACTTACTTATGAGGTCATAAATACTTGAGGTACAAAAGGTTAATGTAGTGTGAAAGGCTGTAAAACACAGCCAGCAACCTGCTAGATCATAATGATGCATTAGCACCTTTCAGTGTGAATGCTGGTGGTTATAAAAATCTTCAGCTTGGATTTATTCTGTAATACAAGAGTGTAAAGCCAAAGTATCTTCCCTGTGTACTTTTACTTATCTTCTCATATTTATTTCTCTTTGTATAAAAAAAAAAAAGCAGAAAAGAAAAAGAGGCTCTGATCTGTTCATAAACACTCACTGACTGAAACTGATAAAAACCCATTTTTGACTAATGTAGTTTCTCAAAAGGATGTCAGGTGTTGTCTGGGTGCACAAAGAAAGTAATAAGATAAAATAATACTCAGTGATTTTTTTGTCTTCTCTGTATTAATAAGTTTCCATGAGATAAAGTAAGAAATATAATGCATAAAGGAAACAAAAGTGATATAAATTTTGGGATGCAGTAATGCAAGTTACCTTTAAGGGGAAAGAGATTCAGTACTAAAATCACAAACTGAGCATTTACTGAGAGGTAAAATTGACTTTATCATAATAAATGTAGTATTTCTCAGTCTCAGAAATCCTCTGCAGTTTGTAATTGTCTCCAATGTGCTGATGCAGCTAATATTTCTCATTTAGTATCTACCTCTGTGGAGTGTTAATTTTCATGCTTTGGTGCTCACTGCTTTTTACTAAAGCAAATTACTTCCTCTTACTGTTATATCAGGGCTTATGACAGATTAGGATAATTTTACTGTCATTAATCTTTGGAGTCCATTCCTCTCTTTTCATTGAAGTGCCATGTTTTGGCCAGGCTAAATTGAAACACTTAATAAAATCTGGAATCAAATATTAAAAAAAAAATTGCAGGCTGCTGATACTTGCTTTCATCCTTCTCTGCTCTCTGGTTACAAAAGAAGTATTTTATTTTTCAATTTATTCTCTTCATAAAGTACATCTGCATCTGGAGGATATCCAGTAGTTTTGGGGTCTAGACAATAAAATGTTGAAGTGAAAATATTTGATTTAGACACATCCATCTTTTTTTTATTATCAATTTGAGGTGTTGGAAATCTACACATTCTGTTCTTATTGAGATACAGTTTAAATGGGTAGTGTTTGGATTGTGCAAATACATCTTCAGGAATCTCTGTAGATGATTATTTTTAGTTGRAGACCTTATTTAAATTTGCAGGGAACACTGCAAGCACTTGCTGTGCTGGCAGAATTAGCACAAAAAAAACCTGTGAGAGCCCAGACAGTGAAGCATCTTGTAAAAGCCCTTAGAATTTCTCTGGACAGAATGTATTTCTTGATGGTTTGTATATTTTGGAGCAATTGKTCAAGCTGGAAATCCAAATCACAAAGCCCTGCTAGGGCAGTATATCAGMTACACGACTGGCCTTGTCAAGTGCTGCTTTGTAGTACAAATACAGGGGAAAATTATTTATATATATAATTTATAGCTGCATTTTAGGTAATGAGCCTTTCTGTTTCATACTTGTGGGCAGGAATTTTGTTTTGTTTGTTCAGATCTCTYGCTGTAGCAGCCTCAGAGCCTGCAGTGCCTGAGAGCAGCCCCACTGCTCAGTCGTTCTGATGGAGCAGCTGAGTCTCTCACCAGTCTCTCTCTTCCCCCTTCCTTTCTTTCTTTTTTTGAATTAAATGTCCTCCTCATGCCACAGCAATCATGGAGATTGTTAATAGAATTGCGTGGTGGAACTTAATTAACCTTTTCTTCTTGCTTTTTTTATTCAAAGGGAATTTGAGAGAGCTCAGTGGCGTGGTTCCTCATTTAATGCATCCCCCCAGTGTCCATTAGAGGCTCTTCACTTGAGTGAGCCAGGTGAGCCAGAGCTGCCCATCCTCAGCTCACAATTCATTTCCCCTCAGCTGRAATGTTCACCTGACACTCTAATCAGGGAAAAGTGCTGAGTACAGGTATTAATAAATATATATTCTTCATGAATTTAGATAATCTCATAACTGCAGCCATTAAAACGTATTGGGTGGTTATGCAAATGACCAGAGGAATTTCAAATTGCACCCACCATTTTGAGTCTCACTTCTTGAGCTGCTTTTCTTTCATTTTGTAAATAATAGTTCAAGCTGCTGGTGGTAGTTTTTCTCTATTGAGTGGTCAGTGGATGAGTTCTTTGCCAAGCTGGAAGTGAGTGGACAGTCAAGGCTATAATTTAGAATTTTAGTTTTAAATCCACTTCCAGATGTGCAGTAAAGAGCATTTTTTACATTATYTCCTTCAGAAGCAGAGGAAGGGGAAGGTGTTACAAAAGTAGATGATGTAAATGGAGATGCAATTCAGGCCATATTTCTGTAAGCTACTCTTCTATCTTTCCCTCAATGAAGTCTGTTTAAGTGTTCTCAGTTCATTATATTTCTAAATGACTTTTACTTCAAATAGCTGTTAATTATTGCTATAACTTCCTCTCTTATTAGTGTCTGAGTCCTGCTCACACAGAGATTCTTGGCTCATCCAGAATAAAGTCTGTTTTTATGGAGAAAAACCCCTGTGATGGCCTCACATCCTCAGAGCCCAGGTTCTGAGRTGCAGCCTTGGCTGTCAAACTGATGGACCAAACTCTTTCTGCCTTAAAAAGCAGTGAAGGCAGTCAGTGCATAAAGCAGAATGAAAGTTCCACACCTAGAAAAGAGCAAAAAAGAAGCATGAAATGGTTTATTTTGAGGATATGTTAGATTACCAAATATTTTCTGAAGCAGCACTGAAAAGCTAAACATAACTGCATGTCCTGATATCACTAAAGGAACTGGAAATCTGTTTGGCTGACCTCTTACACGTGTTGGGGAGACAAGCTTAGGTTTAGAAGCAGTTTCATAAAAATAACTGAAACATATTTTCTTCTTTTATTCCCCCTTTTCCAGTTTAAATCCACTAGCCTGCAGAGATGGTTGTCTGGGATTGGTGGGGCTTTCTTTTGCAGTAGAAATTTGAAATAGGATAAAAAATTATTAATGAAGTTTGATGAAAGCCTGGCTTTGGGGTGTCAGACACTGGCATTATTCTCACAGAGCTTGGTGGCTGATGAGCCAACTCTGTGATAGGCATCTGGCAGATTTTTGTTTTCAGTTTTCCTTTATGTTGCTTTTTTCCTTTCAATTGGCCAGAAATAACACTTTAGTTATAGTCCAAGGTGATCATTACAACTTCCAGTTACCAATGTGGGAAACAAAGTGTGTGCACAGACTTCAGTCATGTTGTTCTGGTGCAAGGGATACTGGAATGCAGAAAGGAATGAAAACCCTAGGAACTAACAAATGATGCAGTGATCATGACTGCCCAAAAAATAAGTGTATTTATTTACTTACATGGTTATACTGTTTCAGAGTATACTCAATTTACCTGTCAAGAGAATTTGCAAGAGGAATGTTGGGATCTTAGCTATCCAAGTGAGCTTTAAAGGTAAAATAGTGTAACCAAGTAAATCAGTGCACAGTGAGGAGAGTGGAGTGCCCTGCTGTAACATTAATCCTTCCTCCCTGAGGAGTGCCTTGTTTRTTTGGGCTGTGGCCATCACAGGATGGAGAACAGTGATGGGAAGAGGTGACCTACAGTTGTCATTTGCTGATATAATAACGTTGCTTTATTGGGTGATCATTTGCTTTATGTGATGTTTGTTCTGCTGCAGTGCCATGCTGAGGTGTGGAGGCTTCCATTTCTGTGTCTGAGAGCCAGGTCACAGAAAACAAGGACCTCTGTGTGTGGGGAGGGTGTTCTGTGCACGACAGAAAGTGGAAAATTTTGCCCACCCAAATGAACATTTTTCCCACTCTTTTTTCCAATGTTCTTCCTTTGCATGTTGTTTTCTCATGATATTCTGGCATCAGCCTTTGTGAATGGTCCTTGTCAGGGCACTGCTGGTCCTTCCTTCCCTGCCCACCTTCCCTGGGCTCCCCATCACTGCCCTGCCTGCCATGGAACCCACTGAGAGGGTCTGTGAGCTTCTGAACAGGACCCTGACCCACTGAATGGGTCTGTGAGCCTCTGAACAGGACCCTGACCCACTGAATGGGTCTGTGAGCCTCTCAACAGGACCCTGACCCACTGAATGGGTCTGTGAGCCTCTGAACAGGACCCTGACCCACTGAATGGGTCTTTGACCCTCTGAACAGGACCCTGACCCACTGAATGGGTCTGTGAGCCTCTGAACAGGACCCTGACCTGCTGAAGACGACCTTGACTCTCTGAACAGGACCCTGACCCTGATTGCTGTCCTGTTCTGGCCTCGCTCCTGCTCTGTCTCAGCTGACCAGGGCTGTGCTGGGCTGGTTCTCGTTGCTGGACCTGGCCATGATCTGCTGACAGGCCGAGTGGGATCAGCCAGAGCAGGTTATCCAGCACTGTGTCCAGTGGGTCTGAACTCCTCCAGGGAGAGAGCTGCACAGGGTCTCTGGAAAATCTGTTCTGATGTTAGATCATTCACAGGAAAAGCTTTTCCCTGCTCCTACACAGAATGTCCAGTACTGCAGCTTTTGCTCATTGCCTCTCTGGGCACCACTGGCCGGAGTGTGGCTCCTTCATCTTTCCTCCCTCCCATTATGCCCTCTCTTTTGCAGGCTGAACAGCCCTGGCTGTCTCATTCTCTCCTTGTTTGCCTGATGCTCCAATCCCTCACATATTGCTGACTCCTATTCCATTTGGGCTCTTTTCCTGCAGCACTGCTCCTCTGTCAGCCACTCTGCMCGTGGGGCTGCTCCTCTCCGAGTGCAGGACTGAGCTGAACCTCACCAAGCTCCTGGTGGCTGTTCCCCAGCCTGTCAGGGTCCCTCTGCCTGGCAGCACAACCCTCTGGGGTGTCAGTCACCTCACCCTGCCTGCTTTCATCTCTCAACAGCATCAGTTGGCCAAGTGCCTTTCCTGGGAATTCAAGGGGAGRTGAATCCGTGCCACAGGGGCTGAGGGAGCGTGGCTGTGCCATCCTGCTCTGGTTCCTGAAGGCAGCTACAGACAGCAAAACTGCCTGGGACTGTTATGGCTTCTCTGCACAGATGTTAGATGAAAATAGAAATATCTTGGCTGAGAAATGTCTGGTTGCTGGGCTTGAGAAGGAATAAGGGAAGAGGTCTGTTGGCAGGCTTGTTGTGGGCAAGAGGGAAGGATGGGAATTAGGTTTAAACTCACAGTGCCAATGCTCTTGGTTCCAGGTTTGCTGTTAGAGAATGTCTCCTTGGCCCTCTTTCCTGAGAACTTTTTCCAGGAAACTTGATTTCAGGTGGATCCAAGTTCTGTTTTCAGTTCTTCAAAAGAAGTTTCCTTAAACTTGAGTGTCAGTATTCAAAGCAATTGTGCAGCTCAGTAGCAAGCTGCATTCACATGATCAAGCAGAATTCATCACAACATCAGCATTCATAGCTAGATTTGAAATGATGGTTTAAACCCTTCAAAAATTCTTTGAACCATCCACTACTCTTCAGATTTGTTTCTTTTTTTGAAGTGGGAGAAGGGAAGGACAAACGGGTGTTTCCAGAACTTTAAATTGTCTTTCACATTATGGAAGGAAAGGTGTTGGGTGAGATTGAAGGGAAGGATGAAAAAGAATGATTTGCATAAAACATCATGTTCCTTGATGTGGGCTTCTCTTTGGTTGTGCCACTGGGAAACTTSAGGCATGTTGCTTTTGGAGAAGAGCAGACACACACCTGCTTTGCCATTCAGAATGTCACAGCTCTTTGGAAATTTTGGCTGCAACCTGCTAAGGTATGAGACCACCAAACACACCCAATAAGAAAAATAAATTCAGCTGGTTTTTTCATGAAATGGGTAAGCTAAGTTTGAGAAATTGCCATCCTGCAAGGAGCTGAGCTGCTGCTTGTTAAGTTGGTGAGTACCTCAGTATAAAAAGAGCAGTGTGGTTTAGAAAGTGTCTTTTTGTGACATGGAGAACCCTCACATTCCTCTGTGTTTCAGAGGGTTCAACCACTGACTCCTTGGGCAAGGATATGCAAGTGAGCAAATGGAAAGTCACAGTGGGGATCCAGCAATGGGTGAGGGGTCAAACACAGGAAAACCTTTTATCAGGCTGTCACATTTTCTTTCTTTCCCTGAGCTGGGGCTGGAGCAATCAGCCATTCTCTCTCAGCATGAAACTCTGCTCTCACAAGTTCACTCAGCAGTTGGTTGTGTCAACACAAGTCTCACAAAAAGGGACTTTACATGCATGACATAAATCCAGTTCAGAGGGGAATTCCAGAGTGTGCATTGATTCAAGCTGAGGGCAAACAGCTCCCAGGCAAACCTGCAAATGTTCCATCTACAGACACTTCCCTTTGTTTTTTTTTAAGGAAGTAGTATCCTCTGCAGCTGTGTAGCACACTATTAAATTAGTGATCTTTTTATTTGGACAAATATTGTTAAATGTCACAGCATTGTACAAGTTAGTTGCAGATGTTGAAAGTTATTTTGTCCAGATAGAGCCTGCTGCCAGAACAAAAGTTTAATGAGCTTTATTGCAGCACTGCAGCCTTTTATAATGTTGACTTATGAGGGATAACACTTGAAAGAATTTTTAAGCTAATTAGAGCATTTAAAAAGGGATCTCATTCTCTATTAGAGCAGTAATGCTTGTGCATGAATGAATGGCCACTGGTAAAAGTTCAGTTGCCTTGCTGTGTATTGATTTATGTTCTTTTCTGARTAATTTCTTCATAAATCAAGGTAATAAATGAGTTGGACAGAAGAACTTGGGGAGAATCAGTGGATTTCCAGAAACCAAGTATGCCAAGTTTGCATCAGTCAGGAAGTCTTAGTCTCAAGGGCATCATGTCCTGATTTATTGCCTATTTGAGTGTAACTTAAAGTGTTTTAAGGACTGTCATAACCATTAGGTGTATTTACTTGTAAGCTTTACAAAACCTTTCAAAATTTCTTCTTCAATTTCACCCCTCATCCATTGAATTTTATTACTTAGATGGCAGATCTATATTTCTGCATATTTAGATCACACCACAGCTATTCCCTGTTGAGACTTTTCAGATGCTTTCCAAATCTTATTTTAAATAATTTTATGTATCTTATTTCATGTAGTCCAATTTCTGTGAAGTGCTGAGGGGAGGGAGGTGTGAGGAAGGGCAGGTGTGGTGTTGAGGCTTCAGGTGCTCACAAAACCACAGCACTGTGAGTGTTGTGTGTCCTTTTGGACACACAGGGGGAAACGAGCTCCAGTGGGACAGAAATGAGAGATGAACCTGCAGGGAAAATGTGCTGAGCAATTTGTGGGGGAAATGTCATGAGCACGGTGTTTTTTAGTGCTGAGGATCCTGGTGGCTTCTTGTTCTGGTAGTGAACAGCCTGAGCAGTGTGAAGCTACAGCTCCCACTCAAATGATAAAAATCCCTCTAATCAA
>CADDXX010000142.1:178568-194266 GCA_902810485.1 Alauda arvensis
CCTTCCAAGGTTCCAGTTACCTAACTGTAATTGCTGCAACTTATCAAAATAACTGCAACAGTCCTCACTGTAACAGGTAATGAAAAGTATTCAATTACATAAATAGAAATATCCATTACATAGAAGACGGTCTGTTTGACTTCTCTTTTTATAGAGAGAGAGAAAAAAAAAAAAAGGACTTCTTCATAACAGAGGAAAGAAGAATAACAAAATCAGTTGAGTATTTCTTTGTGTCTCTGTATTACTGCTTAAGATTTTTCATTGGGATTAAATTAATGCCTTTGTCCTTTGACAGTGTAATATTTCCTAATCTGTCTGCTATTTTTCTTAAGGATAAAACCAAGGAATTTATTTTAATATTATCTTGTGAAAATATCACAATAATTGAGTTTTGTGATACGTAGTGTAAACTTCTAAAGATGTGCATGGTGTGTGTGCATTTCCTTCTTGGCTAATGGAGCCAGGATGCAGCTAATTAGGGAAAGGTTTTKTTAATTGCTGTTGTGATGTTGTGGATGGGATCATTTAGGTGGTCAGAAATATTTATTGAATCGATGCAAGCAATAAATAATTCATTGAGGCAACCTTTTATCATTGCTTCTCCCATTTGAYGTGCTGCATGTCCTTAACTGAACTTGGCAACTGCTTGGTCACACACAACTCTGTTAAAACATTTTACAAATATTGCTTGAAAAGTGATAGCTGCTCTTTATGCCAGCAAATTTGGCCCAAGTTTTGAGACATGTTCACAAGTCAAAAAATGTAYGGCTTTTGGTGATTCTCCTCCAGACATGATTGATATGCCATTCCCTGAGACCCTGCTGAATATTTTAGAAGAAAAATGATGAACCAGCAAAGGCAATGTAAAGCACTATATAAGGGCTATATTCCATATTGTTAAGGAAGATTAATTGGGGAAATAATTAAYGTAGCCAAGTTATTAATTACTCTTTGGTTGTCCTGCAGTACCAGAGGCTTAAGAACCCTATTTTATTGCTCCTATCTGTCCTCAGAATTAATGATCTCTTATTTAGGCTGCTAGCTCTCCATGCATAAGCTATCACAATAATAGCAGTGCTTTCTTGTAGCCTGTGGTATCAGCATCCAGAATGCATCCATCTAGAAATGAGAGAAATAATCACTGCTGCTTGCAAGTGTTCAGCCCTGAACAATACCCAGCGTGCTGAAAGCCCAGAGCATGTTCAATAGTGGAACGTCAGAAACTGCTGAAGCAAAGCACAAAATTATTCAGGTTCTTTTTCATTTGTCAGGAAATTGGATTAAGGGATTCTATAGCGGGGTGTGCTTGTGTGTGGCAGTGTATCTAAAACAAATGCCCCAGTCACAGTCAGCCACCTCACTCTGCCTTCCTGGCAGTGAATTGTGCTCATCTGACTGCTCAAGGACCTCTGGCAGGAAATATTGCAGAAGGGAGGTGGCTGTGTGTTCTCCCTTCCCAAAGGGGCTCTGACACCCTGCCTGCTTCCCAAACCTGTGTGCCACATTTCACCTCAGCTCCCAAAGATGGATTTTTATTAATAATTGGCACAATTGAGCATCTGACACACTTYTCCTGTAGTGGAATGGGAGGGAGAATGGCTCTTAGGCATTAATGGAGTGGCCAGTGGCCAGGGGGAGAGCTCAGCACTGTGGAGAGGGGACAGCACAGCCTTCAGGACAGGGACTCCTCTGCCTGCTTCTTGCAGAGCTGTCCCAGTGGTTGCTTTGGTCAGTTTGCATTTGGTGCTTTGGGAAGTAAAATGTTTTTGTAAAGAATATGAAACCAGGATCATTATRCCTTTTGTAATCTGGGAAATAGAGTGAAGTTAATGGCATTGCTGGAACTGCTTTGTCAAGTAACATCAGGGTGAGGTTGTGACCCAGCTGAAATAAAAGGAAATTTTACWATTAAAAAACAAGGGGGGTCAGGGCTTGCCCTGCAGGGTTTCAGCTGCAGTGTCTCTGAAACCAGGCATCTCTGGAGTGTGAGATACTCAGCTACACCAGAAATTTAGCAACATAATCATGGAAGGGTTAGTGTTGAAGTGACCTTAAGGATCAGCTGGTTCCAAATTATCAAATGCAGGCATGACTACATTATTACATYTCTYTCTTTCTTTCTGCACAGCAGCAAGSCCCACATCTGTGTGCTTTCTGCATTAGATCACAACAAGGCACAGTGCTCATGCTCTTCAGGAAAGGGTTCTCAAGGGGTTAAATGGATGTGGCATGAGCTGCATGCTGTGCAGTAGGATGTGCTGGAAATATTTTTATCTTTAAAGCTAATTTGAAGAATTAATCTCAACTTTTAATGTCCTGAAAGCAATGAGATCTTTCTATAGATCTTACTCATAAAGAGGAAAGAGGAAAGGACAACAGAGATGCAGTACACAAGAATTCACTGATACTTCTGGTGATGTTTATCACCATTGTGAAATAACACAATAATAGAACCTTTTCCTGTGTACATCTTTGTGTGCACATTTAAGCCCAAACAGATGGATCTGTGCATAGAACTCCATTTTTTCTGTGGTGTTGTGCTTCTGGGAAGCACGTTGCAGAGCTGGGACTTTTCAGAATATAAATTTAGCAAAACAAGTATGATTAATTACTCAGTCGATCTCCTTAAGAAAACAGGAAAGCTTTGTCAGTTCTCTGTTAGTGGTGTGTCTGGGAAATTCTCAGCGTTTTCAGAAAGTCCCAAACTCGGTTTTAAATTATTCTCTTTGCTCACTTTTTAATGGAAAGGTAACTTTGCAGAATCTAGATCCTTTTAAAATGGAAAATGTGCAATATTATCTGAGGGAAGTATGAAGGT
This sequence comes from Alauda arvensis, assembly GCA_902810485.1. Taxonomy (NCBI): domain Eukaryota; kingdom Metazoa; phylum Chordata; class Aves; order Passeriformes; family Alaudidae; genus Alauda; species Alauda arvensis. The sequence goes on from CADDXX010000142.1 coordinate 181,387, forward strand.
GATTTACTATGCATGATTTTTTCAGTTTGTACACATTGGGCATGGTTATATTTTTGCTCAGGATGTATATATATATATATTTTCWGCTGAACTTTTCTCGATTGCTTTTTTTATCGGGTTTACAAATCAAATCAAACAGGTATATTGCAGAGCTCTGATATTATTTTCTGTGCTTATAGCACAATGTATTGAATTATGCTTGCTCATGTACTGCTGCTGCTATTCTCTCCAGATTGAGAGAGAATGACTGTGGGGGCTGTAAATTCACTTGGCTTCCAGCACCACCAGTTAAATCAAGAGCCCTGTTCAGGCTGGAGAAGAGACAGAGCAAGTGTTCATTACACAAATAAATTTGGTCAAAAGTACAGCACAGTGGGTACCCAACCATTGCTCACATAATATTGTCAGCTTAATCAAATAATGCCTAGAAGACATTCACAAGCTCTTTCTCTCTGAGAAATAACTTGATTGGTGCAGCAGGAAAAAACAGGTGCCGTTTTGAGCATTTATTAGAAAATTCAATGGGTGCTTTCTTTTTTTTTTTTGCTAAATTTAAAATTCTGAAGAGCTTTACCCTATGCTGGCATGAGACACTCAGCACCTAATTTACCATTGATCATATTTTTTTAAAAAATCATGTGTTCCTTTTTTTCTCCCCCTTTTTCTTTTCTCCCTGTGAATATTTTTGAGGTTATTCCTGCTAGAATCAGGCTTTTCTTCCTCCAGACTCAGTGTGGATTTAAAAGCCACGCAGCAGATTTGTGTTTGTGTGCAGGTTATAGCAGAGTGATCAGGACTTGGTAAAGCTTTGTCATGTTCCAATGCTGCTTGTTTTCACTTTGTCCAGGAAGAGATGGAAGTTTAGTTCCATTTCAGGTGTTCCTACATCTGTGTTCCATTCAGTCTTTGAAGGCTGAGATTGGGAGCAGCATTCTCACAGTGCTGTGCAAACAGCTCTTCTGAGGCTGCATTTCTCTGTGTTGGGAGCAGGGTTTGGGGTGGAAGGTTCTGTGCACACCATCATGGTGTGGTAGGAAATGAGGGATATTAGTGGGGGAGAAAGGAGGGAGGGAAAGTGAAACACTTAAAATTCCGGTGTGAGAACCATTCCAGGGCTGGCTGTCGGCAGTGATGGATGGAAAGGGACACAGACAATTTCTGTTAGCCAGGRAGGAGAATGGAATGGGGTTTTTTCTGCCCAAGCAATGTGCACAAGGCCCTCTCTGRTTTCAGGTTCACTGACCATTGCTTGATTGTGTGCTGCTTTGCCACAAGTGCTGCAGGTGGGAGATGAGGCTGCATGATGGTTCTGGAATGCATTCTTGAGTGAAAATTGCTTTAATTTGGTTKGTAAAATGGCCTTAAATGAAGAGGTGTGTGTGTGGGGGGGAGTTAATATTTTTTTTCCGAATAAAAAATTGTCAAATTTATTTCATCCAAACAAATACTTGGTTTAGTGGTTTTCTTCACTTGTGTAATTTTTGTTTCTTAACTTCTCAGGGAAAAGCTAGGAGGGGAAACCAGAAAAATTACTCCAACAATTTTACATCAGTGTGAAGTCTTTAAGGACTTGAGTGAAGTCTTTTAAATAATAGAAACTTTYTGTTTCTAGAACTGAGTTAAGGAAACAAAAAAGAAAAAAATTTTGCTAAAGGTAAAGAATTTCTTTAGAAAACAATAGATCTTAATGCTCCTGATGATGAATTTGGTTTAAAAGGATACCAAATGTTTATACTGAAATTATTTTATATGAARAAAAGAAATCCTTTGCTGAAATGCCCTCTTTGTTATGGGTTTGCTTACCTGTAAGAATATTTCAATTCTRATTTATTTTAACMCTTAAGCCTYCAGTAGCTCACTGAARTAAAGGGAGCACACCTCAATTTRTGTTCCTGTTAGTGAGGATTTGATCTTCTATTTCTGCACTCTGTATTTATMACTTTCATTACAAGTTTTAAGACTATCATACATTAAGAATCTTTAATATTTTATAATTGCAACTGTGTGGTGGAATGGGGGCCTGATTGCATGCAGGACTGCAGGGATGGAGGAGCTATAATGCCACATCCTAACACCAATTAATTTTTAAAGGACTATCAAACAGCACTCTTCAGCTCCTCTAGCAGTGCAGGTATTCTCCTGGAATGTATTATGGATATGTGAGGTAAATTACATCCACAGAGCTCTGAAAGTTGCCTGGTTGGGATTTTTCAAAGTCCAGCCTGTCCTCTGCCCTCTGTTTTACCTCCTTGGTGTTGTTCGGAGATTTCTGCATCATGTTCACATTGCAGATTCAGTTTGTGGCTGTCCCTGTGCAGAGCTCCAGGCACACCCTGGATGTGGATCATTTGTGGGTGATGATGTGCTTTGTAAAGAGCCTCTTCCATTGCCAAGCCTTTGAATGTGTTCTGAAAGGTTTGGCCCTGKTAATTCTGCCCCAGGSATCTCCAGGGTCATGGGCAGTTAGSAATTGTTGRTGACAGTGRCTTGGTGAAGTTTCAGCCCTCGCTGCCCAGACTCTGAGACATTCTGTGCTGAGAGTGCAAATGTGAGGCTTCTTAAAATAAAAACGATTTTAAAAAGTGGTAAAACCAACCAGAGGCCTGGAAAATGACAGTACCTGGATTTATCCTCTTCACCCATAATTTGTAGCTCCATTTTGACACCACCTTCAGGAACCTCCCTGGATTTTGTTGACCATAATCTGTTCAGCTGCTCAGCAGGGCAGGTGCTGCCAGTGTTGTGGGATGTTTGTGGTGCACAGCTCAGCCCCTCTACTCCTCATTTCTATGGATAAAATGAACTGAGATTACTCTTTTCCATTTGCATTTATACAGCATGCTGATTATGTAATTCCTTCCTGGGGCACCCTCTGTTCCTGAGGCTTAGCAGCACCTTTAGAATTCTTTCGTTCTCTTCAGATTAATCCAAATGACCTCAAATTCTTCTGGAAGTGTTGCATTTCAAGAGTTTCCAGTCTGTCATCCCCCACCTGCTCTCACATACCAAATTTATTTTGTATTTCTCTCCTTTTATGCCTGAAGGTAGAAAATAATCTCAGTGGTGTCTCTGGGTGGAACAGGTACCTCAAAATGTATATTTTGAATTTTTGAGTTGGTTTTAGATAACAATAGATKAGCATGGAACATTTTTGTCTCTTGACAGCTATATACCATATTTYCTATTTAAATCACTAAATATTCATGAAGATAAATTATTTACTTTGTGGGCCTGTGAGTTCAGGGAGTAGCAGATGAAGAGATGTGGTGGCACTGACTCAGCTTTAKGTTTACACTTGATCTGATCCCATTATTTGTTTGGATCACTTGTAAATCTTTCTTCAGTGCTCACAAAAGTTTATATTTCTGTGAGTCTTACTGTATGCTGTGAAATTCCAGAGATGCTACTGAGGGACTGATGCTGCTGCAGAAATGAGGACCTTTATTTATAAAGTGTTCTTAGCACAGAAGTACAGGCAATATAGATGTTAGTACTTTTAATTTGAGAACATTTGTATTCCTTAGGGAGGATATTGTTGAATTTCACTTGCTAGAATTCAATTTATATGTAGTTATTGCTGATGTAAATGATGTGTTCTGTTTGAGTTCTTYTGCTTCCTCTTCAAGAGGCTTGTTGGTACTAAAACTGTGTGGTAAGGTTTATTTAATTTAATCATTTTTATATTGCTTAAACCATCGTCTCCTAAAAGAAATTTCATACCAGCAGGAAATGGGCAATTTCTTCTTTTTTTTCTTTAAATGAAAAAATTCAGAAAGACAAACTGAATGTGACATTAGCACACAAGAGAAAGATGGATACTTAGAAAAATGAGTCAGAAGGAAGAGGAAAGAGAGAGCAGAGAGTGATGGCTGTCAGGTCATCCTTGTAATTTTTCATTCAACTCTTTTCTTTCCCCTTCTCTTCTCCCAAACCCCTGAGCCCCTGCAAACGAGTGTGACTGTGCTGTTTTAACATACCCATGCAGAACCTGGTCTAACGACTGTGTGCTCTACAAGCAGAAATTAATTAGGCACTGTAGGATATAATTAARGCACAGAGATGAGTAATTTCTATAACATACTGATAGACCTGCACTGGTTTATTTTACTTTTTTGATGAGGGGCATTTTATGTTTTTTTCAGTTATCTCACTGCTGATTTATAATTAGTTTGTTAAATCATAACAAATGGCAATGTCCTTCACTTCTAAACCAGAATTTTAAAACCAGGGAACAGTGGCCCTGTAGGAAGTACCACGACATMACCTCATTGTGGGGAGGAAGCAAATCTGTAAAACTTTGTTCCTGGGTCTCACACTTGTGTCAGGCAATCCTCAGCACTGATTAAACTTCTGTTCCCTCTCRCAGCTCAAGGCCCTTTCCATAATGGGCACCATTAATCTGGACACAATGACCCTCCTGTGCCCAGCAGCACTGAGATGTGTTACCTGCCTGCTCTGCAGAGTCCCCRTGGCCTCTGAATGAAAGCACTGATCTGATCTCAGTGTGTCTGCCTTGCTCTGTGAGCAGCATTTGGGCTGCAGATTCASTTCCTTCCCCTGGCAAACACAGAAGAGGTTAAAGGTGTTCCTACAATATTACAGGGAGATCTATTCATTCATTATTGAAGAATAGCTAATCAAATCTACAAATAATGATCTACTTATTCTCCAGTTTATTCCAAATAGTGAAAATGTATGCTGTTGAGACAGAAATGGATTTGATTTTCATCTATTTAAACTTCTGGTACTCCTCAATACTTTGGAGCAGGTTTAACTGCTTTTTAGTTGGTTCTTTGTTCTTTTCTTTTGAAAATAAGGCCAACCCCATTGTGTTAAAAATGCCAGAAATACTTACAGTATGCTTTATTTTGCTTCTACCCTTCCAGCAGACAGATGATGCAGCACAGACCGATGGCCAGCAACAGACACAATCTTCTGAAAACACAGAAAACAAATCACAGCCCAAGCGGCTCCACGTCTCAAATATACCCTTCAGATTCCGGGATCCAGACCTTAGACAAATGTTTGGTGTAAGTGCTCATCATTTACTTCTGCTTTATTTTTATTTTACATTTGCATTGCARTAGGTATTTTGTATTATAGGCAGCTGTGAGGGCTGTATCTCTGATTGAGGCTGTTTAACCATTTTCAGTAAAAATTCCCCTTTGATCTGTGTGTAATCAAACATCTGATTTGCCAGCCACAACCAGGAAAAGGAATGACACTGATTCTGCTGGATGTGATGCACTTGGGTGCTTTGTACTACATTCACAAAAAGCTGTCTGTGGTGGTTTAAATGCACACATCCTGCTGCTGTACACATCTRGATTTATCTGCCTGCATTTATTGAYTTTGGATGTTTAACAGCCAGTGCCTGACCTCCTGAGTCAGGGACCCAAAAGGGGGGCACAGGCTGAATTTCAGCACAAAGTTCAGACACAGGAATCCTCACCCATCACCACAGGTTTTGTAGGTCTGTAGGCTTTGAAGGTTTGTTGTTAGTGTTTTTCTGTAAATCTCTCAGTTTGTGCTTTCCCCCAGGCCATGGCTGCCTTCAAGCACAAGCCCTGCACGTGCCATAAGCAATAAGATTATAAACAAGAGAGTTTCTGCTCCCTGATCCAAGAACTCTCAGGTTTAGTTTGAAATGCCATTAAAYCTAATCTAGAAACAGTACTTGATCACCTATTAGAACCAAGTCAGGACTCTGAAGTATTTATGTTACACTCAATGTCTTTATTCTGCCTCACTAAAACCCAGTTCTCTCTGCATTACAGCTGGGTATTCAGTGCAGCACCCACTCATGGCTCTGTCCTTCTTTCCATCTTTCATGTTCAGCTCAGGATTTTAAGTTCTTCTAAATGTGTTTGTACAGAGTCAGAAGATGGTGTTTGTCAGTGCTTATTCCTCTGAAGGAAACAGTCTGGGAAATGTGTGACTGTTCTGCTGGGTCTGACTTTGGTACAAGTTACCTCCCCTGCACACAGCTTCCAGCTCATCAGCAGAATAGCAGAAGGCATAATAATTAACTAATTAACCCTCCAGAGAAAAAGATGCTAATTTATTTAAACTAAACAAACCACTTARAATAGGTTTTATTTGAAAAAATGTTAAATGAAAGGATTTTTTTGTAGGTATTGTAGTAACATGTAAATGAATAAACAGATTTCCTTTTAATGTTTCTAAGTCTTAGGTCTCACAAGGCTGACACTAGAGAATGGCTGGAGTTTCCAGCTGACTTCCAGATTGGTAACAGAAAACTTGTAGCTTCTGAAATGATAGAAAAAATAAAATTTCTGCATGTGTGAGTTGAAATATGAAAGGTCTGCATCATGTCCATGTTATATACACAGTAGATGATCTTTTTACATGGATATGAACACAACAGAGGAGAATTGTTTCAATATCARGTCCACGTCTGCATCGAGGCTGAAGTTGCAGTTAAAACATAAATTAAATGGTGAATGCAAGAACATGAAAAAAGCTCAAATTTACTAMGTGATGGTTGATTTTTCATGGTCAAATTGAAACTCTTCAATAAGCTAGAGAAGGAATACTGTCCTTTCTGGCCTGTAATTGTTTATTGTTTAATACAGGCTCAGTTCTGCAGTTTCTTGTTGGATTATCCTCCATTTGCCTGCCTCTAATTTCTCTCCTTTTGTTCAGGATATTGGGTCACTTACCAATGCCAACACTGATGCATTAATGACATATGAAATAACAGAAATTACCCCCAATGTACGACACTGTCACCTCACAGAATGTGTCCCAGCAGAAAGTGTTCTAACATTTATTCCCTCCCTAAGCCAGGTCCAACAGGACARGCAGCTGGCTTCAGCTTTTGTGTGTGCAAACAATGTGTGCAGAATTGAGTGCTATTGAAGGTCAATAGGAACAACAGTCACTTCTATTATTATAATAAAAATACAATTCAGAGTAGAGAAAAAAAAATCCCCCCAAAGTGAGTGTCCATTCTAGTTTTCCAAATTATGCTCCAGGAAGGCAAAACTTCTTAGGGAATAATGGTTCCCATTTCAGCAAGGGTGGAAAGAAATCCTCTGTCCTTTTAAGTCAGTAATGAAACTCCCACCTGGTTTCATCTCATTTCTGTAATGCAGAAGTAACCAAACTCTTTCACCTGTTCTGGAAAATGCAGAAATTTGGGATTTTTCTTCACTGTGCTCATGGTTTAATGCTCTTTCCTCTCTGCCAGGGGCTTCACTGAGCTTCAGGTTCCTGTGTGGAGTGATTRTAAGGAGATAATGATGCCCACAAATTAGAAATAATACTGATCTGACTGCTTTTAATGTTGTCTTTTTTTGTGTTTAACAGTATTTGGTTTTATATTGTTTAACATTTGAAAAGCATTGCACCATTTCCTGGAACAAAGGTCTGTACTTGATATGATAGAAATATTGAAGTTATCCTATTTTCATGTAACTTTTTCTGTTTCTTTGCAGCAATTTGGTAAAATCTTAGATGTTGAAATTATTTTTAATGAGCGAGGCTCAAAGGTAAGCAGTTTAATTCACCTGTGGCATTTTTTGTTTTGTTTAAAGTATATGAGTAAAAGGAAACAACTGCACTGCTGTGACAAAATAATGTCTGAAATTTTATGTTAGTGAAAACATCTTCTGAGCTGTCAGTCAGCTTTCTAAGCAGTGTGAAAATCATTGGACTCATCTCTTTTAAAGGGGATAATTTTAACTACTCCAAACTGTCATCTGTTATATGGGAATGTTGATTTTTGCTGTCCTTATTCTTCAAGGGTAATTATTTCATTTATTTTATAAAGATGAGTCCACCTGTTAAAGATATTTGTAGGCAGGTTTGTATTAGTACAGATATTTTTTTCCTTTATTGAAATGAAAGATGATAATGATACCTAATAACTATCCTCTTAAGTAATTAGCTGAGAAAATATGTGATTGTTCCAGATTAAGTGCAGATGTTTTCCTCTTTAGTTAAAGCCTTAGTACACCAACCCTTTGAAACCAATCTMTTTTAGCATTTATTGTATTAAAAGAGCTCTAATTGTATTGCAAACATTTAATATTACTGTTTTTTCCAAAATTACTTTGCCTTAAATGCATACTTCAATTTATTCAGTATTTAAGAAATAAAGCAAGGTAGAATGGCCAGGGCTCTAGCCCAGTGTGTTCACCTGTGATATCAGCTGCAGTACAGGGGTTTATGTCTGTCACATGCACATCTTTTTTTCCTTTTCTTGCCATGTCAGACCCACTAAAAAGTTTATCCACTAATGTTTCAATCTTCCTGTAACTCATATATCATTTATTATTCTCAATGGGATGTTGTCCCTGTTCCAGACATAGACTTAGAYCTGTCACATTTTAAGAATCATGCACATCAAAAATCTATTTTAAATCAGATATAATTTAATTCTGTTAATATTTATTTTCTGAAATTAAAGCCATCTCTTATAAAGTTTTTTTTAACCTAAATGGAACAGCTGAAATTTCCTTGTTTATTATTCAGACATTAATTAGACCCCTTGCCTGCCAGCCCAAACTCAGTTGGAGCATTCATCACTTTTTCAGTAAACAACTAAAATGGATGGAATCTGGAGGCTCAGAATCTCCTAGACTGGGCAGAATTTATTATTGTTAAATGATGGTTGTTCAATAGTGTTTGCAAAAGGCCTGGATGGTGCAGCCCTGCTGCTGCTGCACAATCCCATCCATTCCCAGAGCCATCCCCACTTTGCTGGTTGTGCTGCCAGGGTGGAACTGAGCATATTTGGGAGCAGTTTAAACTTTTGTTTGGCCACTAAATCTTACCCAGGTGGGCATTCTGACCACCACACCTGCACTGGGCTGTGGAAGTGTCAGGTTTTGTTCACGTTTGGGAGGATGGCATGAAGAGGTGTGTCCAAATTGGGCTTTTTTGGATGTTTGCAGTGTGGAACATCCCAGTGCCTCGTGCTAAAGGCTAAATCCCAGAAGGGATTTCTGGGCTTTCCTGGCTGGGTTTGTAACATCCCTGCCTCAGCTGCACACGGGGGCAGGTCAGGCTGCTATGAATAAATGTGAATAAATGTGAATAAATGTGAATAAATGTGAATAAATGCTCCTGCACCCTCAGGGCTGCAGCCCAGCTGTGCCAGGGCAGCTGCCTGAGGCAGGGCTGGGTGCATCTCACAGCTCAGGGCTGCTGCTCCTCACCTTGCTCACAGGTATTTCAGCTAGAGCCACAGAATCTCTTCATTTGCAGAAATACCTTTAGATTCTCTCAATTAAATGGAAAGTTAAGGAAAAAGAAATCTTAGGAATGAGAGGGACATCTTTTTTTCTGTTYTTTCTTTTTCTATTTTTATTTTTTTTTAATCTGATCATTTCGTGTCCATTCTGTAGGAATTAAGATGCACCAGATTAAAGTCCCATTCCTGGCAGTGCTTATCTATGTTTTCATAAAATCCCACTGAAACTGAAAGGACTACTAAGTGGTTTCAGACTGAGTACAGGTAACAAAGTTTGCAGGATTAGAATTCAAATTTGTTTCTAGCTGCAGTTTGGCATAAGAATTGCTAGAATATGTTTTTGTTTCTGTTTCTCTTTCTTTCTTTTTATTCTAATACTTAATGTTTTAAAGGATTGTTGCAAAAACAAAAAAAACAACAGAGGTAATCTCATTCTCATGCCATAATAGTTAAGAAACATGGAATTGCATATTCAAAAAACCTAACATTAGAACACCACCATAAATTATTAAATCATTTTGCAGAAGGGAGCCCTTCCATAAAAGAAAACCCTAAATCAATGAAAGTTTCATACTACAAATTTCTGCTTGTTTGAATGTGTAATAATAATGAAGAGAACTTTGCTAAAGTATACAGCAACACAGGTGACTTTTGAATTTTTGTCCATTTTCTATCAGTTATAAATCAGTGCTCTTGACAGCTCTATAAATACTTTCAGAAATTTGTTTATGTGTGTATGCATTAATGGGTATCTAGTGTATAWTACATTAACACCTATTTCTTCAAATAAGGAGAACTCCAAAGTGCCTCCCAAATTAAATCACAAGTTTCTCACATACTAATTTGGCAATTATTAAATCACTTGACAGATTTTAAAAATAAAGTGCATATATTTGCATTGSCAGTTAATAGAATGCAGCTGTTAACTCAGCTGCACATTAAATTGATGTTGAAGTGTTTGTGTAGGTATTTGAATGTGTGATGGGTGAATCTGTGTTTTGTTCTTTAGTTTCTCTGTCAGCCAGGTAAAATTAAAGATTTGCATAAATAGCAAGAGCTTAAGTAGTGTTGATTATGAGAATAAGTACAACATAAGAAATAAAAAAATAACAATGAGTATTATTTTCAGAATCTTTGAAGTTCCTGTCTTATCTTGGCTTGTGGCTCCACTTTGTATGTTTTTCTAATTTTTTAGTATAATTGGGTTTTTATCTTTCTCTTTAGCTGTTTGAACAAAAATTWACTGGTAGCACTGTGAGCTAAGGAGAGTGACAGAGAATTTTGACTCAACTCCCAACAAATGTTTGCAATTCYGAGAAGGGACAAATGCTCAGGCAAGAGAACAGGGAAAAACAAATAGAATTGGGGAATTTTTCTTAATGGCATCCTAAATTAGGAGGATTTTTAACAAGATGGAAAAAGCAGTTGTAGAAGAAATAAAAGTTTCAAGTTAAGGATGGGTTTAGGTATAAGAAAAGCCTGTACAGGGATGTAAACCACGGAGATTAGTGCTCAGGAAGGGGATTTACTTTCTCTCACCACTCCTGGTGCTTTGGGRAAAGCACAGTTACATCCTCACTGTCTGGTGGCAAGTGAGGTCGTGGCCTTGTGCTAAAATTCTGGAGAGTGGTGTGGAGAAAAYGTGTGGAATCAGATGTTCTGAGAATGGCTTCAGCAGCTGCTGACAGAGCTCAGGCTTCAGGCTGGATTTATACAGGGAAAGGAAGAGTAGCTGTGCTTAAGCTGCTTTGGAGAGCAGGAAACAGAGACCACTGCTGAGCATAAATGTCACTTTTTGCATTATAAATTGGAATAAATAACTGAGTTCTTTGAGTAGGTGAAATAACCCAAATAACCCAGGAAATAATCCTGAGAGTTACTTCACTTTTTTGGTTGATTAATTAGTTCTGTAGTCCACTGCCCATTCTTTTTCTCACTGCTTGGTGTCAGTTTTGCCTTAGTTTGMTATTTGGTCTCCCCTTTGTGTAAATGAATGTAGCAATGTCTTCCCTTTTAWTTTTTATTTTTAAAATTATTTTTCCCCCTTTTTTTTACACCAGTCACTTTGTGTRGTAGGTAGCACTGCAGAGAGGAAGTGAGTGAACACTGACCAGACTCAGCCAAGGGAGATGAGGAGCTGAATGCTCAGGAGCAGAGCAGAGTTCAGGCTAAAACAGAAATAAAAAAAACCCCAATTTTAGTGGCACTTAAACCGTGTGAGCACTGCCTGTGTGCAAAGCACCCCGTGCAACTTGCAAATGGTTCTGGGTGTGAAAGCTCAGGGATGTCCAGGAGCGTTTGTTTGGATCACTTTGGGAGGCATGCAAAGGCATTGGAGTGCTAATGCAAGAATTACTTCAAAGGGTTGGTGTATGTTTCTAAAATGTTCCTCACTGTCAGATTCTTCCGAGATATTTGCCGTTTTAAGCAGTGTTTAATTTAACTTAGGGCATGAAAGGCGTTTYAGTAAGATTTGCAATGTTTGTTCTAGCCTAGGATTATAAAGGAGGGCGTTTGTCATCAGCAGAATTTCAGATTTGTCCCACTAATGTGGGATTCTGSAGTTTTACCAGTTGCATGTTCTATATGTGGAAAATAATATGCAGAACAAGTAATGAAGCAGTTAAACTTATTCAAAACGTTTGCATTTTTCTTCTTTTATCAGAGTTTCTTTTTCTATTCACATCATGTGATTTTCTTTGATCTGTTAATACAAGAAAGTTTATACTTTGTTCTGRAAGTACTTTTGTTTTGTTGGTGGTTTTCTTTTTTTTTTTCCCTTTTTTCCTTTTATAAAAAAATAAGTAAAGGCTGTATAGTTTGACAAAAGTTTAAGTTACCCTAGTGTTGCATGGGAACAGTGTTTCTTATGATCACAACAGCATGACTGAGTAGGCAATGTTTAGAGTATATTGACATTCAGTGTTGAATTTTGTGCACATGTTTTTTATTTTGTTGAGATATCTGCATGTCATTAAAATGTGGTTCGTTTTCTTTTCTCATTAGTTCATTTTTTTCTATGTGAAGACACTGTAATTTATTTTAATTTCATTTTCTTATTGTTAGATTTATTTTCCTCTGTAGTGACATGTAGARAGGTATTTTTGGTATCATTCTTTGACTTTCTCAGAGGGTATTATCTAACTGATGACAGGAAAAAAAATAATCTGTTCACATTTGTTGCTTATTTATTGCACATCTCGATACGACTATAATTTTTTCTAATTTGCATGTTACAGAAATGAAGCGAGGACAAGAGAATATTAAATTAAAGCGAGAGAACATAAGCAAACAAGTGGTCATTGACTGAAATAATAATGTGCATGTTGTTTTCCCCCCTTCTCCCTCCTGCATGCAGGGATTTGGTTTCGTAACTTTCGAAAATAGTGCTGATGCGGACAGGGCGAGGGAGAAATTACACGGCACCGTGGTAGAGGGCCGTAAAATCGAGGTGCATGTTCAAAATATTTTCCTTTTCATCTTTTTTATAAATGTCTGCTTCACTCTCATTTGTTGTTTCAGATGCATCATTGGTGTCTTCTGTGTGCTCCCCTTTTTCCCCCTTCCCATTGTTTATATATATATTTATATATAAAGAGAGAGAATCTGGCCTTACTTGGGTTTTTTATTATGATTTCTTTTGTAATTATTATTATTATT
>CADDXX010000142.1:194738-207208 GCA_902810485.1 Alauda arvensis
AAAAAAAAAAAACAAAACAAAAAAAAATTAAAAAAAAAAAAGAGTTACCAATTGAAAATGCTGTCGTCTTTTGAGTAAGATGTTGCATATTTTGCCTTTTCATTTTCCCCCCTCGACGGTAGCGCTTAGGGCCCTCACCAAACTCTCAGTAACCATGGTAACTGTATACATACCCATGCTGGCGATGGTGCTGAATGGTAAGTGGAGAAGTCCATCTGCCGTTTCACGTATTTTAGCGCTGATATTACCACGTGGATTTTTTTGACTTGTTGTATTAAGTTTTCTTGATGCTACATTTTTTTCTATATATTGGTACGCCTGTAATTGAGTGTACGTTTTAAGCAAGCCTGGGAGGCACTGATTGGATTGAGGATATGACTTCGTGCACATCTTACTCAGATTGTTAACTCCATATTGTGTTAAATAATGCACCCTCTTTTTATCCTTTTGTTAGCTGTGATTTTAAAGCTTGAATGATTTTGTTAATTCTTGCAATGAAAAAGGCTCTTGTTCCAAGTGTTGAATGCTAGATGTTGCTTTTCCAATGGTACTTCTCTTCTAAAGGGTTATGTTGCACACTGCTAAAATTCGTTTGTCCCTTTTTTGACATTTTCTTTGTTTCCTTGTACCTTGTCTCTTTCCTTTCTACTCCACTGCATGTTCCTTCATATAATCTTTTTCTTTTTTTTTTTTCTGTTTTGAGTATTTATTGTATCAGTGTTATCATGGAATACAAGCATGCTCTTAAGTCTTAAATTATGCAGTACCTTTTAATTTGCTTTTAATGTCTTTTTATTAAAGTTTAAATGATATGATGTTGCTTTATTGAAATGATTTGTAAGTTAAAACGGTTATGAAAGTAARTGTAATTATAAACAGTATGATTTTGTTATGCACCTGTTGCCTTCTATAAATTAAATTGCATTTTATTTTCACATGACTAATAGCAGTAATAATGCATGCCTTTAACAGTGACTCGGGCCCTGCCCGTGACCCTTTCTAACCCCCTGTTCTGTGTGCTTAGGTAAATAATGCCACAGCACGAGTAATGACAAATAAAAAGACCGTCAACCCTTACACGAATGGTAAGTGCCTGAGCCCCCTGCCCTGGGTGCCTGTCCCTGCATGCCAGCCCCCAGCCCTGCTCCTGGTTTTGGGAAACTAGAGCATCTCTCTGGGTCTCCTGGATGGGCAGCAGTCAGGATGGGGGCGTGGATCCTCCCTGGCCTGTGTCAGAAACAGTGCTGGCTTTTGGTCTCAGCCCATTGAAAAAGCACTGCCAGGACTGTCTGAGGATTTGGAGATCACAAGGGTTTCATCTGTGTGATTTTTGTTATGTCACTGGGTGAGAAAGTATAGTTTTAGGTTTTTCTGTATGGATGAAATGGGGCAAAGATGGAGGCAGATCGGTGTGATAAGAGCACATGTTTCTGTCTTCCATTTCCCCTTCCTCTTTGCAAAGGGTGATGGGTTTTTAGGATTGGTGAAGGTAAAATTTCACTGCATGACATGGGTTTTAGTTATTGGTGTTTAGAGAAAAACAATGTTAACGTAGTTTATTTTATAAAAGCCCAGACACTGCCATGGGCGGGGAGAGAAACCATTTTTCCAGCTGCTTGTGAACTTCACGTTGGACAGAAAGAACTTAGAGATAAGATTTGTAAAATAAACATCTGCAGTCCACAACCCAGACGTTCTCTGATTCCTTCTTTCAAGCATGGGCTGGTGAGAAGAAAGATTTACACTGCTGGTGTTAATCTCAGAAGAGATAACTCTGACACTGGGCTGTCCCACTCCTGGGGCTCAGAGACACCGTGGGCTTGGGCAGGAATTCTGCAGGGCTTGGCTGATKCACAGCTGGGTGGGCAGAGCACAAATGCTCCTGCTGGAACCCCAGAGGTGGATTTTGTGTAGGACAGTGAACATGACAGGRTGGTGGTGTTCTCTACTGGCTCTGTGCAGTGCTGATGGAGTGAGGAGTGAGCTGATGGGAGGATTCTGCTTGGTTTGGGGGATGGAGGGAGGGAGACCAGCAGCAATGTTTTTCCTGTAGAAAAGTACAGGGGAAAAAAGTACCATAAAAAAAAAGAAAAAAGAAAAGAAAAGTACAATTCCTTTTAGTACCAGGACCCACATCTGGTCAAAGATCATTTTCCATGTCTTCCTGCCACAGTTTGTTAGTAGAAAGGCAGACTGGTATTGGGTGCTGCATCCAGCTTTTTTCTGTTCCCACAGAGAAATCAAAAGCTATCTAAAATAAAATTCATTCTAATACTGACCTAAGTTGGTGTAATGYACATTAATGATAGAAAAAGAATCCATAGCTGTTTGAGAGGTTTGGAAAAAACCGTATTTTTTTAAATGTTTCCTTTGAGAGTGTTTGCTCACGTGCTTGAGTGTGCCTTTACTGGTTCAGGACATTCAAACTCAAACAAGTTCCTAACTCAGCCATGTGAAGAATAGCACATAAACTGAAGTTATTGCAATTATGCTTTCAGTTTTGCTAGACTGTGTAGTTGTTGCCATTTGCTTTTCAATTTAATTCAGTTTTTCCCACCCAGTAGAAAGCAGATGAAATGTGCACATAAAGGTTTCCTGAAGTAGATTAAACTCTTTTCCATTTTTAAATATAATGGATCATCTTTTTTGTATTTGAGGTCTCATTAGTGAGGGTTTACTAAAATCCAGGGCACACAGTGGYTTTATTTTTTAATGAAAGGCTTGTCATTTCCTCATAACACAGTTAAAATAAAACACAGGCATGGCTTTCATGTGACCTGATAATTTAGCTAGTTAAAAYGATCTGGAGAAGGAGGGGCAGAAATTCCTCATGCTTTCTTASAAACTGTTTTCTTCCTCGTTTTGTATGTACATGTGAAGCTTGGCARATTTTGCAGATGGGAAAATCTCCTTGGTTTCTGCTGGTTTTAAAGCATCTCAGTGAATCTAGAGAGACACGAGGCTTGACTGGATCACACAGAGAGATTTTGTTGCAATACAGAGCTAAATTAACCATGTGCATATGAGACTGTGAACTCTGCCTGCTATATTGTAATGATAAAAGCAGTTTTTTCTATAAATGATGATGCTTATTTTATATTCATATTATCCYAAGGCTATGAAACTGTTCATGGGCAAATAACATGTTACATCTCAGCACAGCCAGTGCTGAAGGAGGGGAATGCTGGCAATGAGAGATGGGATATTTTTAACTATGTGGTTTTAGAGGAGGTTCATATCTGTGCCCTGCACTGCAGGATTATTTTGGTCATTTATTAATGATAATAAATTTCTCATTTATTAATATCCAAGACCAGGATGTGCAAAATTTGCTGTTTAGTGTTTACCACTTGAACGGTTTTGTTTTTCATTTTCCATCCTGTTCCATCCAATCTAGATCTCACCAAAAGTATCAAATACCCTGTTCAGTGCATAAATAATTAGCATTTACTTATTGTGAACCCAGACATCCAAGGTGCTGCATGCAGAATATTCTTACGCACACCTTTTGCCAGGGATCCACCAAGCAAACCTCTGATTGTAATTCATGACTTTTGATTATTTTCATCTTTTTTACCCTAATTTTTTTTTCAAATTTCTGAAGTCCCCTAAAGTAAACACACAAGGGCAATCACGTCCCTCTAGCACAATCATCACAAGCAACAAGGAAAGAAGTGTAAGGGGCTTCATTTAGTTTCACCAGTGCCTGTACTATCAGTCATCCTGGCATGGTACTGGTCTAGTTCTTTATCATTTTGTCAGGAATTAACCACTGCTACAGCTGATTATTTATTGAAGATTATTGTTGTCTGAAGTAAAGGTCTCATTTTTTAAATAAACAATAAGGCCAGTTTTTTCCACCAGCACATTAAAATTTGCAAGACTCTTCTGATGCAGGTAGTCAGAAACATTTTGCTTGCACGTGTGCCGTTTTTTTTGCTTCAGAACCACTTACTTTGTAATGCCTCTCTTTATCTTTCCAAGTGTGTGTTGAGACTGGCATGTTGTTGGCAGGGATTCAAAAGGTAGTTGGGGCACATGTTGTATTCCATCAAAACGTCAGGAGCTGATATTTATTTTAATTTAAAAACAAGATACACTCTGTTTTGTGTTTCATTCCTGAATCCAGCTGGTGGTTTGGTAACAGGGCTCATGATGTTGATAGGATTGCAGAAGTCGGTAGATTTCAAGGCACAAAAACTTGATTTTTTTTTTTTTTAAGTATATACAGCTTTGTTCAAATAAGTGGTGTGCTTTTGTGTCCTAAGTGGCCTTTGAAATAAGTATGTTTTCCAGTGATTTTTTACTCYCCAAATGAGCAGTTGCTGGAAGAGCTTTATTTGTTTGTTATCAGTCAGGATGATTTTGATGACACACCTCATGCTTTGGAGATACAACTGCTTTCTCTTTGCAAAGAAACTCAGTGTCAGGAGCACTACATGATGGCAAAAATATTTGAGACGTTTTTAGATGTTCCAACCTGTGCTGTTCACAGTTGTRCTTTTACACTGATGCCCACATTGCAATTCAGGATGCTCATCCAAGGCTTGTAGGGTACAGAGAATTATGGGCAAGTGCTTTCAGAGAACTGCAGCAATAAAGGAGGAACATGAAACAGGGATCTGTAGAAGGATAAATGCATTTTAAAGTTTACACTAGTGATGCTTTGGATTTGACCCTTCTGTTGCTCTAAATTTAGATTCACAATCACATCTAGTGCCTATTAGCACAGTTAAATCCTCTCCCACTCCCTGTCCCCCCTACCTGGGTAACCAGCAGGAGGGAAGGAAATGGAGTCACAGGGTTCTTTCCTGCCCAAGCCTTTCTCTGGCCATGCTGGCCTCTCTGGTCTRTGGAGCAAAAATCATCCTCTCTGTGTTGTTGTGCCCCATTTTCTACCCCAGCTTGTCACCCCAGGATCATCTCCTTCCCTTCAGCAGCCTGGGCATGTGCTGCTCTAGATGACTGGGGGAGCTGGGTCAGGCTCAGGGCTTTTTCTTTCCTTGGCTGGTTTTTAAGTTTCAAGCTTTTACAGCTTCAACTCAAGAAGGAGATTAATATTGTGACAGTAAGAAAAATGCACAGAATTACACCCACAGCCGAGAATTTGCCTCCTCCAGCTGCTGCAGAAGGGTTACTTGGCAGCTGCTGGCTCGGATACATCAACTCCCATCACACTTGATTAACCCACACAGCTATGGGCCAGCACATTGTTGGCTGACAAGATAAAGTTAAGTTTAATTACTGTTATTTTCACGATGAAGTATTTCCTCCACAGGCTTCAAAAAGTTAGATGAGACAGCCGTCACTGGGAGAGTGGTGAGGGGCTGAAATATGAGACTGCCTTTCAGCTGTGAAGAACAGTCTGTGTCTTCCAAGATGATTTTTTTCCTTTCTCTCAGACAAATTGTGGCACTGTTAGTGTAACTTAGAAGCTGAGAGATGTCTGTCAGCTGCTTTGACAGCAAAAGCTGACAGATCTGAAATTCTGTCCAATCCTTCATTTTGGGTGGTGTTGATCAGTGGTCCTCTGAGGAAGTATTGAATCTGAAATATTGGATATTCCCTGACAAATAAAAAGTTAGATTTTTACCCAAAGTCTCAACATTTGAATGAATTTTTTATCACGCAAAATTTGGCTAAAGAGATATGTTATACTCTGATGTTCCTAAATATAATCCTGTGGAATGGAAAGTTGAAGGATCAGGTAAAACTCCTGTAGTATTTTCAGGAGGAAGAACCTTTTAGCCCTTCTTGGCTGGGCGTTTTCCAGCTCCCCTAACTGTCTTTGGGATACACAGAGCAACTGCAGTCAGTTCTGCAGAAAAGGTGYCATGCAAAGCTGCTTACTCTGAACTTACTCATGAGTTGCCTTTCAGAACCAGCCCTCCCCTCTCTTAATGAGCAGTTAATTACTRGGAAATAGASGTAGCTTGAAAGGGTGGGAATAGTTTGTTTGTTATTGAGACTTTGCACTGCACTTTTCCAGCCTYGATGTTTTATGATTTCCCACTGTGCTTTTGCGTGATGTGATATGGCCAAGGCAGAAATAAACCTAGTGTGCATTTTAATTCTTCTAGTCGTGGCTTTTGTGGTTTTGAAAAGCCTTGTTGTCAGTGTCTGCATTGTGTTTTGATTCCTGTAGCAGTTGTAAGTTCTGTTTTAAGTACCATAGCTCTGGAGTTAACAACATGCTTTTGCTCAGGGTTTTTTCCTTTATTCCCACCTACAAAAAGTGCTTCCTACTCCCCTGATTTGAGGGTGCTTYAGGAAAACCCCCTAATTTTTCAGTTCCAGTCGTTCAAAACAACTGTTCACTTAAGGAAGAAGAGTGTGGGTGGGGGGATGTTCTGTGAAGTTTGCAGTGAACAGGGAGTGGATCTGCCTGTGGCTGAGCAAACCACAGCAACTGAGAACACCAAGTTTGAAGCTCTTGCTCCTTCCCTCCAGCCCCTCCAGCCTGGTTATCTCTAACACCCCCTGTGTCTGCAGCCAGCCTGGCTGCTCCAGGCTTGCCTGGGAATGCTGCATCAGGTGTGCAAGCAATAATTTGGAGTTGGGCCAGAACACAGGTCCAGAAGATCTGTGAGGTCTGTGCTGTGGTTCTGTGCAGTGTTGGGAGCACAGTGATTGTTGAGGAGCAAGGCAGTGGCTGATCTGTACCCCCTGAGACCTGGCATTGGGGTCAGACAGGAGCCTCTCCTTCCTGTCACAACAGACATTTCCATGCTGTGGCTGTGCTTTCATTTTGCCAGGGTAGAATTAAAATGCTCCAGTTAYTTGGTTGCTCCGTAACCCTCGCTGGCAAAGGCTCATCAGAAATGTTTGTGACCAGAGAAGGAACTCATAACCACAGAGCCAGAACAGTGCTAAGAACTCATCTGCCCTGTCCTTGAGGCTATGGGGGTACCTGAGGTGGTGCTGACTTCATCCCAGAGCTTTAGGGAGTAAATCCATGTGCATTCAGCCAAGCTAATTCACCTGGCCATTGACTCCAGTGCCACATGGCTGGAGAATGCCTTGTTTCATGACTTATTTCCATACCTCAGACTCTGATATTTAAGATCAGTAATCAAAGATGCCTRTGAAACTTGACCTTTATTGAAGTAATTTTATCTGCATTTCCTATACAATATAGTTATAGTTATAATAATAATAGTTGCTATTAKTATCACTAATTGCAATATTAACTGTTATGTTTTTGTTTGCTACAGGCTGGAAATTAAATCCAGTTGTTGGTGCAGTTTATAGTCCAGAGTTCTATGCAGGTAAGGATTGCTCTATGATTGTCCCACTGGCCATATTTCATTTTAGTGTTCTTTAAAACATGCAAAAGTACARAAACTGTGTTTGGTGTGAGGTTTGCTTTCTTTGTGTGATTCACATCATTTACAAGTCATTTATACATTTGTGATTCAGGATTTTACCTTACCTGGGTGTAATAAACTTTATACAGAAGATACATGAACGCCTTTTTATTGGAAAATAGATAGTATAGCATGGAATGTACTGCAATATCCTAGTCTTACATGACATTTTATTTTATCTCATATTTTAGTGCAGCTGCTTTTTTCCAGGGATTCTTTAGTAAGGAACAGCCCCAAAATCCTATCTATAAATACATATATAGTACATACATGTATGTAGACATACATAGGCATAGAGTAAATGCAATCATAATTTTTTTCCTGAGCATTTTTCTTTCCATTTTATAGTCAGCTTCTCAATTTGATGTTTTTGTGTTTTAAGTCTGTATTTTCACCTGACTGGGACCAGATTCTGATTGCAACTTGCAGTTAGAGATTCAGTTTTTGTCTGCTGGAAATCAGTCTTGGYTAGCAGTAGTTTCTAAATACACTTTAGGAATAGAAGTGAAAATAAACTTATTTGTAGTCTGGAACCCAGTTGATTCCAGAGGAACTGGAATGCTGACAACAAACAGCCATGAGGAAAGCATCTTCCATGGGTGGTAGTGAGGCATGGGAAGAGGTTGTCTGCAGAAGCTGGGGAATCTCCATTCATGGRGATATTTGAGTCTCCAGCTGACAAAGCTGAAAAACTTTTGTTAATTTTAGGGACTTCAAGAGATGAAAACGGTTGAAAAGGACACTGTTACAAACACATATTTGTGGTTAAAAAACCAGCTTCTACTGAGATGGATAAAAAAATCTTCCATTTAGGGTAAAAGTGGCACAGTATAATAAAAATACCAACTTGGCATTCATGGAATTGCAGAATTTGGTGCAGGCAGAATTTATTTCCTTGATGATGTATGTCTGTGTTGAAAACAGGAATTTAGCATTGATCTCGTTTGAGTAGTTAGTGAACCAACCCTGAACCTGCATAAATTAGAAAGTCAGAGTTATTAGTCATTTTATATAAATGACTTTGTGTTAATGACAAATATAATAATATTCCCATAGTACAGTAATCAATTTTCTAATACGTATGCAGAATTAACAATCTGACTTATAATTGTCTCATGAAGTAGGGCATGAAGAGTTCACATAGTTTGTAAATTAAAATCAATATTTTCAATCTCTCCTGAAGGTAATTTTCCTAATTTACTGGACTTTTCCCTAACATTTATTTTGTCTTTTAATTAT
Source organism: Alauda arvensis (assembly GCA_902810485.1). Taxonomy (NCBI): domain Eukaryota; kingdom Metazoa; phylum Chordata; class Aves; order Passeriformes; family Alaudidae; genus Alauda; species Alauda arvensis. Next base: position 203,345 of record CADDXX010000142.1, read on the forward strand.
AAAATGGCAGGTTATTGATTTTTTTTGTATAACCTCCTAAAGTCCCAAGTGCATTTTTATTGCCAACACTAGGGAGGTGTTTGCCCTTCTTAATGAGAATCTTTAATTACCATTAGAAGAGTTTTAATTTAATTTTATGAATTATGACACAAACTCTACCACACCTTTGCAGAAAGTTCCATCAAGATACTTCATTTATTTCAGATTTTTTTTTTCTGTTTATACATGCAGGCAGGTTTATGTTTGGGTTTTGTTGGGTTTTTCAATGCATATCAAATGCATTTTATTTATACTGACTAAGATAGGATGTCTCTCACATTTAAACTTTCTTTCAAATAATTTAGTTAAAATTGTGCAGGKCTCCTAAAGCTGTTAGGAAATGAAACAGTAAAGAACAGTGCAATTYTTGCATGTCAGAGTAGAACACTGTGACYAACCTYTRCTTTTGGGTTCCCTCCACCATCTTCCTTAGAGAAGAAGCAATTGAATTTTTGAAGATTATAAAACAGGAGATTTTTAAGGCAGTCAGAGTTCTGTTGTTTAGTTTGCTCACTCTCTCCAGCACTGCCATGGTAAAACTGCACCAACTTTTTCCCAGCCAGTGCGAGAAGTTCCTTGGGCTCCTGATAAATGATGAAAAATTCGGCCACTTCTGAAATAAAGATGATACATTTACAGAGAAACTGTTGATTTAAAGTACCTTTAATCTTCATAAATAAGTGAAAAACAGAAGGTTACACAAAGCTGTCAGGATGGCACTGATGAATGGCAAATTCCCCCCGATTCTCAATTGCCGGCGGCGCCGCGGCCGCGAGGCTTCCCCGTATTGTACATCAAATCTGCCAACTCATTCCTGTGATTAAATATTCCATCAGTGCGGGCTGGGAGGCGCTGGAGCTTAACAAGATTCATAAGATGCACCACTTGAATACACATAACTCACTTCCTGGGATGGAGAGCACCCCGCATGCACGGGAAAATGAGAATGGAGTTAAATTACTCCGTGAGACAAGATCAATAGAGAAGGGAGAAGATCCCCTAATGCAATGCAAATCTAAGATATAGTTATGTCCTGACAACTTGAAGCAGACAATTAAAGTCAAATAGGGAGGAACACAATGTAAATCAACCCTAAAACCTTGAAGATGATGGTAAACAGTAGGACCAGTGACATGGTTGTTATAGCTCGGGGTTTTTTTTGGAGTGTRCACTTCTGCACAGAAGAAAAACCTTTATTGAGAAAACGCCTGACAGCTAAAAATGGGGGCTCCAAGGTGCACAACAGACACTTTGGTAGGAAAATATTACCTGGGTACTGCAAAATATTGTCTATTTACAAAACACTATGGATTTTTCTTCCTGGGTAGCCCTTCCAAGGCTGTTTTTGTGCCTGTGAAGTGCTCGTGCTGCAGTAAATTACAGCACTCTGGCAGTGTGGCTCTTCAGCCGTGGTGGCATTGCTGGGGATTTCCAGGGACACCTTTGGGAAGGGCCCTCTGGAGACTCCTGCTGCCCTTCCAGGGCCTAGCAAGGCTCCCTGATGGCCACCAGTCCCTGCCCTTCCCACCCTTCTGCTGGGAACTCCTAAAATGATATTTTAGAGAAAACTAAAGGACATTTTTTTTTTCATGTATCAGTCCAGCTTTTCACAGAATTCCACTTTTCCCTATATGATCATGGATAGGGAATTTTTAAAAAGATGGCCTATGTCCACACAGTCTCCCTCTAGTAAATAAAAGCACACTGTTTAAGGGGGTTTTCCTCTTATGAGAAAGAATGCTTAATGAAGGTGTGTTATCCAATTCTTATCTTTTCCAGTAAAATATTTATTAAATTCTTAGGCAGGTCCTAATAAGGAAATTGGTAAGAAGCACTCTGTGATTTGACTCACAAAGTCTTCATGGAAACTGGGATAATTTTTTCATCTATTTGTATTTCCATCCAGTTTTAAATAAATCCCATCGTTTTCCTGTGTTTAAGCTAGAGTCTGTTCTTTTCCCCATGCACTCATTTATAGCTGGGAAAATACAGATTTGCAGCAGGGTTTCTTTACTAGCCATGCTCTGGTACTTTCTTTGTCTCTGCAGTTTGTTATAATATCATTTTCACCTGCTTATTTTTATATAGTGTATATTTTATCTGTAATACCAAGCCTTTCTTTCTGCCTCAGGCAGTCTGACAGCCAAGCTCCATGTTGTTCCTTTCAGATATTGCAGATCTTCTTGTTTTTCTCTTCTGGGTTTTGGAACAATGAATTTTTGAGCAATCTCTTGCACTCTCCTTATTGAAATATAGGATGTGGTTGCACCTGTGTTGCTACAGCAGATCAGGYAGCTTGAGACACAGTCAGGCCATTTTAAAAGACTTTTTTGTTCCTGGCACAAAACAGTTTTGCTGTACCTGTTGGAGAGGCTCATTTTTGGCAGTTCCCAAATGCAAGGTGGGGGAAAAGAGGTTGCAGAAATCACCTGGAAATGTAGTGCATACTTTTTGAGAGAACAGTGGAATTCACAGTAACTCACAGGAGAAAATATCCTTGTCTGGTCATAACCAACAAGCAATATYTCAGAAATTTCAGAATTTGAGTTGATAGTGGAGAAAGACAGGACTGAAGATCAGAGGTGAAGAACCCTTAGAGCAAGTCACTGAGCACAGCTCAGTGGAAAGCAGAAGATCCCATCCTCTTTTTGCTTGAGGCACTGTTATTTTTCCTGAGTTTTATTAAGTTCTTGGAGTTTCAGGAAGTAGTTCCAAGCCATCCCACAGAGCTGAGTAGTTGTGTTCACTTCATAAATAGCATTAACCCARTGAAGACTATTGGAAGCACCCAGTCTCTTGGGCAGTTCTTCCCCGTTCACTGGCAAAACTTTCCCCATCACTCAAAATGAAAGAGAGGGGAAGAGTCTCTGCATTTTTAACTRTTTTATAAGCACTCAGAAGACAGAGAACTTTTAGGTGCTCGGGGCTTTCTGGCATTTGGAAGCCAGCAGCATCCACCAGCCAGCAACAATCAGATTTTGTAACAAACTTCCTTTCAAAAATTTGTTCAGAAGTTTGGAATAGGATGTTATGTATAATTAGAAGTAAAGAACTAYCACAGCAATATGTATAAAGCCATGCCCTTAAGTAAGATGAATCCAGGGGAAGAGAGGATTCCTGTACACTTGCTAATACTAATTCTCTTTGTTCATGTCTTAAAGTATCTATTTCTGGAGTGTAAGAGCACCTGGGATTCATTTCAGCTTTCTAGTGTTTCTCTTTGAATTTAAATGAGTCTTGCATAAGCTCAGCAAATACCCTAGAAACACTTCTCAGTGAAGATGTTTGGAGTTTGGGAAGCTGAATTATATGCTTGCACAGCATTCTAATCCTGGGGTAAAAGTTCACTCTATTGTATCTCTAAAGCAGAATTTTCTAGAAGCTGTCTGTCACTCCACAGATTAACTCATTTTGCCATTTGATTACATGCACTTGGATTCAAACTAAGCAGATTTTCCTAAATAAATATATTCACAGTAGTGTYAGGTGAGCAGCTTAAGTAGTTTTCTAACTGCAGTCAAATAATTATTGTTTAATATTCCACCTGTGTGATAGAGATGCCTCTTTTCAAAGTACAACACACAGCTGTAAATGTTATTTCAAAAATCATAATGTTAAAAGTACCATCACACAGATGAGGAGTTTCTAGGTAGACTAACACCACTGATGACAGCCAATGAATTTCCAAAACTCTGTGGAGCTTTTACTAGCCATTATAGAGGAAATCCTGGTTTATGAAAGATGAATAAAGCCAGTAGAAAAATGGAATTCAGCATCTGCACTAGCTATTTACTAAAAAAAAAAAAAAAAAAAAAAAAAAAAAAA
>CADDXX010000142.1:207264-222706 GCA_902810485.1 Alauda arvensis
ATGTATACCCTCATGGAAACTAAACAAGGCTTATTCAAAGCTAATGCCAATGACTTATTTTTTTAAACACTAATTTATATATCTTTAAATCTGGAGCAGGATTAATCTACCTATGTTCACCATTGTTTTGAAGTCTGCACATTTTAAAGAGATGACCACAGACAGTGTCAGTGTTACCCTTTTGAAGGTGTTTCTCTTGGATTTCTATCACACAGGATATGCTTAGGATTTGATACTCTGATCTCTGATCTCTACAATAAATTCCATATATTTAATTATTTAATTGTAACTCTTCAACCACAGATATGGCTTTATGCCAGAAGGTAGGAAACTGTTAAGAAGGGAGTTTTTGCTTCTTCAGTGTARAAGTTYGTGAATTTTGACCCCAGTCCAGTAYGGGGAACCATTTGTACTGGAACCATCATGGATTTGTTCACAAACAGATTCTGTAAAAACAGGAAATCTCTATTTGCTGAAAGGTGGAGTTCTTCCAAAACAGGGGGAAAGGATTTGGGGGTGGGAGGTTGGATCTCCTTGCTTGATGATAAAATCTTGCTGAGGTGTAGGTCTTGATCTGATGACCATGTTCCCATGTTTCTCCTGAGTTCTCATAGCAGGTTTCCATGTTTTTTAGATATTACTCAAATAACCCAGAAGAAAGCCTTCTGAGCATGCAGGAGCTGTACTGTCCTTGCTTTGTCATTGCATTGTTTCTAAGTTCTTGTGTYCAGATATTTTTATTGTGGATATAATTGACCAAATTTTAAAAGGCTAAAAATAGTTAAGAACTGTTCCTTACTCACAAAGAAAATCTTTAAAGAAAAATCATCCTTGGACTCCTCTTACATCATTCTGCTGCACAGTGAAAATGTGTTCTGTGGCTTCCTGGTTAGTGAGAGACTAAAAATTAGTTCAATAAATTAGGTGRCAGCCTCTCCAGACTGTGCATGGTGTGGGTTTTGAGGCTGGGTATAAATCCAGCTGTTTGAGAGCTACTGCTCCTGTCTCATCAACTGCTTGGGCAGCAGGGGTGAGCCTGGGTGGACACTGCCTGGGCCTGAGCTAAGGCTGCAGGATCCTTTTTTAGGATAAAACTGGGGCTGTAATCCAGGTACCAGCCATGGATAGATGTGAAAAGCACTGGTTTAAGGATCTCTGAGATGACAATTTAAGACAAGCTACAAGGTCGTCACTAAAACATTTGTTTGTTCAGAGCTGGGTGGGATATTTGCAATGCAAGATAAGTTRGTAGCAGTTATGTGGAGGAATAAATTCCTCTGATTAGAAGAATTACCAGGTTAGGAAGATCCATGTGTTAGGATGGACAGTCAGGCAGAAAAACTACTCTGAAATACAAAGTAATAAAGTAATATATGAAATGTAAAGTTAATGCACTTAAGTGGAATGGAAAACAACTCTGCTCTGTGTTAAACCTTGATTACATCTGTAAATTAATGCTAAAGCAGTTTAAGATTATRGTTAATTGTATTCCAAACATATTGCTAATGTTTTCTATTCCTTCTTATGCACTTTTTTCCCATCTTGGGCATTGGATGACAGGATCCCCAATACACACTGTAATTGCATTTGAAAATACTTATTGAGAGTAACTTCCAAATACAGTTTTCATTCMTTTATTCATTCTGGAGGTAGCTGAGAGGGGGATGTGCTTTACAAGCTYTACAAGCTCTGTTGGTTTGGTGCTCTCAGATTTTCTTTGGAAATCTCCAAGCATAGAATTGCTTCTAGTAAAAGTGAGTGCTTTGGAAACTTTGGAAACATTGCATTACCATTTTTTGTAATGGTTTTTCATGCTCCTGAAATTCTGGAACCTGTCTGGGCTAGGAAAGAAATAGAATAGCTAAAGCCCAGGATTATGCATGATGATTCAATTTTTGGTCTTTTATATTCTCAGCTTGTGATTCAGAATAGAATTTTATTTATAAGTCAGAACCAGCATTCACTGGTAAGCAAAGAGAACTGAGGGATTAGCAATTTGCATCTCTGCATCTAATTGCATTAGATTTGCATCTCTGTCTTATAGATTCACTGAAATAGGTAATTTACACAGAAAAGAGTGTCTTGACACAATATGAGAGGATAAAGCATAAACACATCCACTTGTAATCCCTGCAGGGCCACAATGAAACTGCAGTGTTTGTGTTTGGGCAGAAAGGCTCCAGTTTCATCTATTCTGTRATTCTTTTCCTCTTGCAATCTTTATTCAACAGGCAGACATGAATGCAACCCATTTTAGTTCTCAGCAGAACATGAGTGCATTTTGTATATTCTCAAGTATCATCTTTCAAGAAGGGTATAATTCCAGCTCAGAGTTTACTTCAGAAGTTTATACTTCAGAATTTCTCTCGTGTTTTTTCTCAGTTACAAGTGAACCAAGAACAGCCATCATTTACCTGCTTACTTGCTAAGTCTGCYACAGGACCTAGAAARATCAGGAATGAAGAGTTTGAAAGAYCCTGCATCACTTCAGTGGGATGCATGTCCCAGTATAAAACAATGACACCAAATGTCACAGATGTGCACATGAGGTTGTAGAGAGACATCTTACAGGAAACATATTTTGCAGGAARTCCTGAGTGAACTGCCACTCCTTTTCTTCATGACTACATCATGCATGACCAAAATCTAAAGTTTTTAGACTTTTCTGTTGAGTGTGTGGATAAAGATTTGCATTTGCATGGCAATGATGAAGTTCACTGAGGAGCACAAATAAACTCTCTAAGCATGGTGCAGATTTTGGCACAAGCACCAGCTGAGTTTGTGCAATTTAGTTTCAGTTTAGTTACCAGACAAGGAAAGTTCTGTGGCTGATTAATAATTTTTAAATTATTTTGGAATGGGCAGTTTGCTGCAAATGCTTCACTTTGTGAATGGAAACATTGCATGAATTGTTCCTGCAGTGCAGCCAGTCTGTGGGAAGGATGGCTTGGTAATTAAATTAGGAACAGGTCAGTCACACAGTGTGTYTGCAAACAGGCAGGAGAAGGAGAGATCCCTGTTGCTGTGGGATGAGTTCTGTGTCCTACTGAAGGAGGAGGTGGGGAGAAGGGGAATTAGGGGGGGATTGTCTCATACCAGAGCTGCAAACTTTGTTGCTTCTCTGATTTTTACTTGCATGGTATTGACCCCTTCCAATCCCAGTTTGTGATAGCATCCTGGGTACTGCACAGCAATAACTGGGGAGAGAGGTTCTGCTTCCCAAAAGCTGGGAAATGATGATGTGGCCAGCAAAGAATAATTGGAAGGTTGGCTTACAAATGGTGTTTGCTGTAACATCCATTGCTGTTCCCTGATCAGTGCTACAGTTCACCCTAAGAGGGATGATAATAAAGAAACATTTACTATGCTTAGGAAAGTGATAGAAATGAAAATTAACGTCTTAAATAGAATTTTTGCATAGAGAAGTCCCATATAGAGACATATACCTTCACTGCCTGGTTTTTTGGCAGGGTTTTTTTTTTCCCCCCCTCTATTTTAAACAATGTAGATCAGGTTACATATGAGTCAGGGACTTACTACATAAATTTATGTATAGAGCACAGMTTCTCATTACCAGCAGCAAGCACACCCAGGCTGTTCAATAATTGAATGTATTTCAGGTTTGCTGTCAGAAGGAAATACAGAAATGGGTTTGGACTTAGGAAAATCAACTTTAGACATCAACTATTTTAATTCTCCTCCCTACCCTCTTGTTTAAGTGAAACTGCATATAAACTTTGGTGGGATTAAACAKAGGTTTTGTTTGTATTTTTAACATATTGGAAGAAAGGAGGTGTGCAGTTTGGGGTTTTGTTTCTCTGGATGAAACAATCCAGTGTATGGAGACAACCATCCACGAGTGGTGGTGTGAAAACCTGAAGGCCATTATTCAATTTATAGAGATCCCAGATAACTGGAGGCCCTCACAGGGCACTTCTTTTTGAATTAACAGCATATTTAAAAGCATGCTAAGTCTATGTAGTTTGACTATTGATAGTGGAGGGCTAAGAGAGCACTTAACTACTATTATGTATTCAAGAGAGAGGCTGTAGAGGCTCTCTTGAAATTYCCCAGTCAGAAGGGACAATAGAAGCTAACATACACTATTACTGCACAACAGGAGCCTTTTATTGGGTGTTTCTGTTCCATTTCTATGAGRCATTTTGAAATAATCCATCACAGAACAATATATCAGACCAGAACAAAAATAGTGCTATTTCTGTCTGAAAAATGCCAACATTAAATTACACTTTTAGAACAGCAAACCAAGAGTGGACATGGATTGCTTATGAGGATCCTTGATACACTTGCAAATCTCCTGATTTGTTCRTGGGAGATGCAGCTTTACAGTTTTCTTCATGCATTGAACACCAAAGTGTTTAGGAATAATAGCTGCTGCAAAAGGCACAAAGAGTGATCAGAATGATCAGAACTAACTCAGGGAGAACTAGCTATCATCCAGCTGGACTGGGAGAAAAAGAAAATAAATAAACAAYCACTGAATTCAATAAAGAATGAATGGGGTTTTCTTAGATTTAGATTTAGATTAGGCTCTTAAAATAACAGTTTATAATCATGTAGGCAAAATAAGACTCAAACAGCTTCATTTTTTAATCACTTTTTCCTGTGGCTTCGTTTGGATTTCTTTGTTTGTAAACAGCATTAAAGAATGGATGATGGTTCTTAGTTGTGAGAGGCAGTMAGAAGCTCCTTTTGCTAATACAATAGAAAAAAAAAACCTGTGTAAAGAGCAGCTGATGTACCTGGAAAGCTGAGAGTACAATGGATTAGAGTCATGGAATCATCACGAAATCTCCTTGTGTGTAGTAAGTTCCTTAGTTCCTGCATTACAAACACTCACAGCTGTGCACTAAAACCCAGCCCTGGCTGTTGAGTTGGTTAATTCTGAAAGTGCTTCTGAGCTCGTTGGGATGGCAGAGCTGGCTGCTGTGCAGAGCTCAGCACCATGGCCACTCCCCTAAAGTTCTCCTGAGAGCTTTCTGTGGAGCTCCCTGTGGATTCCTGCAGTGAGAAGAGCATTTCCTCCCCATGTCTCACTTTGTTGAGTTCCAGGGCAAAGCCCCTATCAGCAATGTTCTTTTTTTGGTAATCCCCCCAGATTCTTGGAGAGTAAACACCAGCACTGCCAGTTGGGATCTCTTGGCTCCTGAGCCAAGGTGCTCATGCCATGTGTTGGTGAGCTGGTGCACTGCAGGCTCAGGCTCTGTCATGGTCTATAAACTTTAAACCATTGCCAGAGAAGCTTTCTAGAAGTTTTATCTGCTTCCTGTGGCAGGAGAGAGCTGGGCCCATCACTGAGGCCTTGCACCATTGTTAATTTTACACCAACAGCATGATTTCAGCTAATGTTATATGCTTATTTCTGCAGAAAATGTTATTTCCATTTTTATATATATATATATATATTCCTCAAACAATATCACAAGAGATTCCAGCTAATTGTGTAGAATCTTTTCAGCTCATTGTAGATCTTTACTTCTAAGCTGCCTGTAGTGCTGGCTCCACAGCATATAGCTATATTTAACAGAAGGGGTATAAAAACCCTTCCTAATTTAGTGGGTGAGTCCACACGTTCATCTTTAGTGTTATTTTTTGGCTCTTTGAGGAATGCAGTGATTTTWTTTAGCTGTGTKTYACATGAGGCAGGGAGTACTCTGCACGTTGGCATTTCTGTGGATGAGTTTATCTGCATCATGTAAATAACTGTACACAAAAAACTTATTTTTGAAAGTATGAAAAGATGAGGGGAAATACATTTACTCAGAGATCTTGAAACCACTGGGAACTGAATTTTAAGCATTCTAAAAATATTAATGACTGCACATCACTTTTTTTTTTTTTCTTCACGGTCCTGAATATTTTTAGAGTAATTATTTCTCAAAATAACTGTGGTGCTTCAGCAAAGGACCTCATCAAACAGCACACTCTTAATCATGGGCTGGAGGAGAAAACRGTGGAGGAAGAGAAGGATGAGTGGGAATTGGCTTTGATCTTGGAAGTGTGGTTGTGTCCAAGCAGCATTCCAGGGTCTGGGTCTCTGCAGTGCCCCTGTCCCCAGGCTGGTCCCCTCTGTGTCCCCTCTGCCACTGCTCCCTCTAAACTTTATATTAAAACCCTCTTTCTTAAAAAAAAATAAAAAAAACCAACCCTAAATCCTTCATTCCATCACACTAGAATTTTGTGTTCTGGAGGAAAAATAATACTTTTTTTTTTTTCCATTGGGGAATTTATAGATTGTTTCTGTGTTCTGAGCTTTATCCAAGATCTTACTGTAAATAATTCAGTCTTGCCTCAGTTGTATGAATTGCAATTTAAATATTTTTAATGCAAAAATTAGATGCAGAAGAAAYGATATTTTCTTTCTAAAGCAGATTAAAAAGCTCCATTTTTTTCCTAAAAAAAAATCTAATAATAATGTTTTAGTTATCAGTATTAATATTATGTACAAATTCAAAGGCAGATTGTCAAAATATAATTAGAAGGCTCTGTTCAAGAAATTAAATRCACTCTAGTAGTAGAGATGTAAAAAGCATCTGTTTTGAAGTACTTTAATTAGAAATTAGACAACTAGAGTAGGGAAAATTAGATTTGTATCAGATGAAATCAGAAAAATACAACAATCTTGGCTACAAAGCGTAGGAAAATAGCTATGGAGCATGGAGGAAGCCAAGTGTATCTAGGATTTATGGTGAATAATGYAAACAAACTGTAACCTCTGACTTCTAAAAACCTTTTGTTTTTTTTTCCTAGACATACTTGAGGTCATTATAGTTATATTATTGCTAAAACCTAATGGAAATGACTGATTTTCCTAATGTGTTTCTCTCAGCTGGATGAATGCCTCTGGGTCTTCAGCTCACTTTCATTTGCAGTAGCTCAGCTTTGGAAGCATCTGTGGTGTTAAATTCATCCATATTCCAACATCCACATTCCTGGGGTCACACGAGTGTGTGGATAGGGCTTATTTATTCATTTATTTCATATTTAACCTGRAAATCCTGTTTGTAATTGGGATCTCAATAGCTGCATGTTCATTTGCCAGCTTCCATCAAGGGCTGAAGGCTGGGAGGGATGTCAATACAGTCAATGATGTGTTGTCTTAAATGAGCTTGTTTCATGTTTTATCCTTTCTATTAGTTGTGGACAGCTAGAAAAAAARCAAGCATCTCTAAATCCTGTTAGTTGAGGGTGTGCCATTGTCTGGGAAGGCTAGAAGCACAGTAATTAATGAGATTTCCAGTAGTCACAGTCTTAGTTAAATTGCATAAATTAAAAGAATTATTTTATTACTCTTCAATATTTCCAATATTTCTCCTTCAAGTGACAGCTGCAAGCAATGATCAAAGGGCTGGTTAATGGCAGAATTTTTTTTGAAATACATTTTTGGCAGAACTCTGGCCCAGTGAATGGAAGCTGGGAATTGCTCCTGTAGTGCTGTGGAAAATGTCCCTACCATTTGTACTCAATCCTGTCATTCCAAACACACTGCACTCAACTCAGTGCACTTCCACTGCACAGCAATGCACAGTGTCTGAAGTTTCACAAATTCCATATCAATGTGATGGGTTTGAATTGTGTGATTCACAAACCCTGACAGCTTGAGGCACGTCAGTGTGTAAAATCCTGTGTGTGTATGTACAGATACATGCACGTTTCTCTGCAAAACCAGATGTCTCATATCCCACTTGTCCTGGTGSATTGTGTTCCAAAGTGAAGAAGTTTCTTTCCTAGTTTGAAAGTACAGTTATTTCAACCTCTGATCAATGTTCAATCTGTATTCAGCTAAGACTGCTGAAGTCCGATTTTAAGAAAACCTGACGTGTTTTATTTAATTCAGAAGAAAAAAATGGAAATAAACTTAGGTCATTTGTTCAAAAAGAGCATTGCAAAAGTGTTGGTTTAAATGGATTTGGTTATTGCTTTTACTTTTATTCCTTTGGGAAAAAAAACCCCAAAACAAAACAAAAAAACAAACAAACAAAAAAACCCAAACAAAAAAGTAAAACAAACAAAGCATTGTTTTATCTGGTTTTGTTCTTAATCCTGAACCCAGTGTATTTACTGGGAGGTACTATGTGTGTACAGATGTGTTTGCATTGCTCTGGGCAGGAGCTGCTGCACTGAGCTGTGTCACAGCTGTGTCAGAGCTGTGTCACAGCTGTGTCAGAGCTGTGTCAGAGCTGTGTCAGAGCTGTGTCACAGCTGTGTCAGAGCTGTGTCAGAGCTGTGTCACAGCTCGCTCTGTGGCACGGGCAGTGATGGAACATGGGTCTGATGTCCCTGCTGGGATTGCTGCCCATGGCTTCGCTGCTGTGCTGGCTCCAGGAGCCTCACCCAGCCAGGGCCAGGGGCTGAGGAGGCAGCAGCAGGGTGGGCAGGGTGGGTGGGTGCTCCAGGGGCAGCATTTTTGGGAGAAGCAGGTGAGAGGCAGAGAGAGCAGCCAGGGCCTGGGGCATGGCTGTGCTCTGCTCTCTCCAGTGCCCAACTCTGCTCCTTTGGGCCCTTTCTGCTCTGAAATCCAAGGACAAAAAGGGCCCCAGGCTCAGGGCACCGCTGTGGTTGTGGCTTGATTGCTGTTGTGAGATGCAAACTGAGGTTCAGTTGAAGTGTTCCCAAACCAGATACCACTCTCTCTCTCTTTCTTGTAGGCAGGGTGCTGCTGTGCCAGGCAAACCAGGAGGGATCTCCCGTGTACAGTGCCCCCAGTTCACTAGTATACACATCCACAAGTAAGCTAGTGTTATGGCTCGTTTCTTGTTCTGTTTTTGTGACAAAAGCACAATTGATGTCAATTCAGCCCCCTAAAAATGTCAACTTTGCCAACAGCTCTTGTTAAGGTAAATGTGGTGTTTGTAAACATGTTGTAAGTAATGTCAGCTGATGAYTCGGTGTTTGCAGTTGCATCTTTGTTCTCAAAGTATATTTTGTTTTAMAAAGAGAAAAAAAAMYTTGCCTGTATTGTGATGTTGTACRGAAATGGTCAAAAGTTGTGCAGTAACAGTGACAGATTTTGCAATCCAGTGCTGTTGTGTGCTTTGCATTTTGTGTAGATGTTGTGTTTCTCCTTCTGTGCTGCTCACAACTGTGATTTAAACCACAAAATGTCTGTTACCATGCCACTGTTTGATTGGGTCAGGAAGCAATTAGATATGAAGTCTTTTTTTACAAAAGCAACAGCCTGTATGAAAGGGKGTATTTTGAGCCATAAAAAGCTGCCCTGATGAAAAGAGCAGAGACARGCTGACATGCTGGATGCTGCCATCAGCCACTTTTCTGTACAAAACTTTGGAGTAGAGATGTGTCCTCTGAAATTCTGAGCAGAAACCTCTTCTGAGAGTGTTTCAGATTGGATTGGTGCAGCCACTGATGCTCATTCTGGTGTCCAGTGGGATGAGGAGSCTGAGCTGAATGCAGGAGCAGGAACTGCTGCTCACAGCAGCCCTGGCTCCGTGTTCATTGTCCTCCTCTTTAAGAAGATCCATGGTCTGATTCAACAGCATTCTCAGATATGCTCTTTATGAAGATTGTATTCAATCCAGAGTGCAATTCTGCTCTCTTAGAGCTTATCTAGACTACAAAAATAATTATTTTTTAAATTAAAACCAGGAATTAGGACAGAAGAGTTCCATAGTGATCATCTCTACAGTCATGTAATTCCCTTATGTCAAGTGCTATCAATGGCATCCCCAGAGCTGCTGCTTTTCCAGGATTCATATGGGATCCCCTTCAGTGAGCAGTCTGCAGTCTACAAATGCACAGTGAGCTAACCAAATGCATCAAGTGTTTAAATTGCAAATTMAATTGTCAGTTAAGTCTGCATTTGCTTCCAGGTGCTCCAAGAATATTTTCTAATATGGCACCTTTCCCTAGCAGTGGGTTTTTTTTTTACTTCTTGTAGTAACACAGAGATGTGAAGTACTTACAATTAAAACAATGCTCCCTTTTGGACATTTTTAGTGCACTCCTTTTTGACTGACAATTGTTTTCCTAGAAAATRATCCAAACATTTCATTCATCTCACTGTCAGGGAGCTTCTTTTAGAGAAGAGGGTGCAGTGTTTGTTATAATTTTCTGAAAATTGCTCTTGAAAGCTTTTCCTGAGTTCACCCTGTTGCTCCTGTTGCTCACTGAGTTGTACCCCAGGAATTTTACTGGTGGCATTGCTGATTCCATCAGGTGATATTTCCAYTAATCCTGCTTCCCCAAAGAGACACTGTGAGCAGGCTGAGCTCTGGAGTTCCCTGGTTCCTTTATGTCTCYTGAGTCAGTCCTGTTGAAAAATCTTATTTTGCAGTGATGCTCCTTGAATAATGATATCCTAACAAACACCTGTTTGTTTTCAATTATGCCAAATACATAAATAAACAAGCTCTGCCTATCTGTCTCCCACTGGGCAATGTGTAATACACAGTTTCATTACAGGCATTGCTGGTAGCCCTTGCAGTAGGAATTGTTACACTTTTGTTGGATCTGTGTGTTGGCAAGTCACGATTTTTCCTTCATTATGTACAGAATTTCCTCTTGCCAAAATGCAGTTTCCCCTACAGGGTCACAACTCCTAATAACACAAAATTACTACAATTACTAAATATTGTAATTAGGTTTTTTATTTCTCCTTATTACAAAACTTTCAATAAAGATGTAAAATAGCTTCATTTCTGTAGGAAATTCCACTAGAAGTGAATACAAATGAAGGCTGACTTTTGTCTCATTTCTTTTATTAGTTTAAAGATCTTCCTTATTCCATTTTTGTAATATTGAAATTATAACTGATAAGTCAACATTAGTGTCTAGGAGATGAATACTTGTACTATTATCATTCCATGTAGACAACAATATTGCAGCCTTCCTTTTTGAATAATTTGTTAATAGTTTATTCTGTTACTGCTGATACTGTGACTGTGTGATGTTTTACAACTGCTTACAATGTAAGAATTAAGAGGTTTTCAATGTGTAATTGTTTTAACAGAAGGGAAAGAGTCTGCTGAGATTTTTCTAAAGATACTTGAAGTTCACAGAGTGCTAATGGCATTTAGGAGTTTTCAGATATTTGGAAGAGGATAGTCCTCATTTCTCAAAGTGCTGTCTAACTTGACTGTTCATCTTTTGTTATAAGGCATGAAGAACTTGAATTTGCTTTATTTGGCTAGCTTGGTTTCTCACTGAACTCCTTGGTTTGTAATTGTGCTGGCCACTGCTGACTCTGGGCACTGTTACCCAGGGGCTCTCCAGAAAGCAGAACTGCAATTCTTGGAGCTGCTCTTTCCCTTCTGATACTTCATTTCTCCAGGACGTATTTTCTGTATCACACCATCCATTTCCCAGCACAATGATTAGTTACACCTCTGAATATGTCAGGAGATGGAAACATGGCTCTGCTTCCTYCCATCACTTCTGGCCCTTGGCACAATACAGAGAGAAATGAGCTGTTTCTTCTGCAAGCAGTGGAACAAAKCAGCAGCAATAGTCTCTCATGCCTCATCTGTTCTCTTATGCTGAAGGAGAAGATGGGACCTGGATCAGTTTTTCATTTGCACATCTCTTGTTGGAATAGATAATTTTTCATGTAGAGAGCAGAGTTTCAGCCAGTGTGCTCCCATCCCTGGGTGGGACAGGTCCTGTGACAASCAGGAAACCTTGGCTGCTGTAGATCCCCACAGGACTGGCATCTGCAGGGCAGAACTGATACCACAGGTCTCAGTCACATCCCTCATCATTGCTGAAATGAAGGATGCAGACAAGTATTGAAAAGAGTYAAATCCAGCCAGGAATGATTGGAGKTCACCAAATCCCAGTGAGTCAGCACTCACTGGAATCTTCCTAGAGGCCCAAGATATATCACTGAAAGTAAAAGAAACAGTTTGGCTGCACACAACTGCCAGTCCTTTTTTACCCTCACTTCTTTAGAATAGTTGCTTCCACAGGGAATTTTGAAATCCTGAAGAAATTCGTGTCTACTGGTAAATAAGAAATGTGTCAAGAATAGTTTTGGAACTTTTCCAAATTGAAGCCACACATGAGTGGGATCCATGAGAACATTAAGACCCTGCTGGACAAAAGGAAGATTCAAAAGAAGGAAAAAAAATTCTGTTCCTGAGTGTCTGTATCAGTGTTCTGCCAGGGACAGTAACACAGCTGGGTATGTATGGTTCAAAAAGACAAAAATACAAATCTGAATTTATGCAAGAACTCTTAAAAACTGTTTTGTGCCTATTTCCCCCCCTACACWTCTATTGTGTAGAAGTGCCTGAAAATGTGAATGAAGTCAAAGCTCATGAGATCCAAAGCATGGGGAAGAAGGAAGATATGAAGTTGCAGAATTGTCAGTTCAGGTTGGGAGGACCAGGTTGCACCAGGGCACCTCTAAGGATGGAGACTGCCCAATTTCATGGGCTCATCTGTTCCAAGGACTGAATGTCCTGGCAGTGCAAACCTCTCTTGTTTGTTGTCCCTTGCCTTCCCAGCGTGTTCCTGGCTCTGTCCCCCTGACATTGTCCCTGTCCTTTGTGCAGGGTGTGGAAGAGGAGATGCATTTCCAGTGCAGGTCCTTGTGCTCTGGGCTGGCTCCCAGCACTGCTGGGCTCACCCTGCCCTCGCTGGCAGCTGCCTCCAGCTGTGCATCCATCCCTCAGGAATGTCCAGCTGTGCATCCATCCCTCAGGAATGTCCAGCTGTGCATCCATCCCTCAGGCATGTCCAGCTGTGCATCCATCCCTCAGGAATGTCCAGCTGTGCCTGCCCAGGCCCCTGGAGGGCAGCAGGAAAGAGATGGAATTTAAAATGTAAAGGGAAATTCAGAGGCAGCTAAATGTTTTTTACTCTCTAAATGAGCACATCGATCTCTGAAACTTTTAGGCTTTAGTTGAGCTCCAAGTAAGCATTAAGATACTCAAGGTATTGAGTGTGTAGCTGCTGGTGGATTTTTCTGAGCACACACTGAAGGGATRGCTCACTGTTAGCATGGGTAGCTCTCATGTCTGGTAAAATATTTTAAGTTTCTCCATGCCTTTGTTCAGAATGATGTGCAGATGAACAGCTCTATTTCCCAAATGTTTAGCATGCCCATAAAAAAGAATTTTGCCTTGAGTTCAATCAGTACATTTTAAACTCAAGTCAATTTTGGCTTAGATTTCCTGAATGTTGGAGTCGTTTCATCTTCAGTAAGCCTGCTTATCAGCTCCTAAATAAATCTTTCATACTGCAATCAAGTGGTAAAATTAAAAGAAGAAAAATATGAAAATGCAAAAATCCAAYATTAATTAATTTTATTTTATCATACATAAGGGCAAATGAAGTTGATGGCTCATTTTTTAATTGATATATCGATTACAGTTCTGGAAGAAGTGGTGGTGGAATTCAGCAGAAATGATTGAGGTGGTACAAATGCTTATAAATCTGTCCCACATTGTTCGTGTTCCTTAATTGTAATTGTCTGATAAAACTTCCATCAGCTTCTGTAATTAACCTAATGGTCTAAATGAATTTCCAGATCACTGGTTGTTCATTTCAATATAGAAAATGCCATTACATTGAGTTTAATTAATACTAAGTAAGTTCACAGTCCATTGTATCATTAGAAYAGAATTTTATTGTTTTAACTGTTTAAATTATGAATATTATTTCCTCTCATTTTGTTTGTCCCATTTATGGACTTGAGKGTTCATTTTCTATTCATACTAAAATAGCATAAACCCCTTTCAATTAAAATACCTAAAACCCAATGCTCTTCAAGTTCACATCCTCAAAATATCAGTGTAGATTTTTTTGTTTTATTTATTGTTTCCACTATTTTTAAACAGAATTCAGCCAGTGCCAAGCTCATAATCCCATGATATGCCCTAGAACATCTTATTTATCTTGATATTCCTCTCACAGAAGTACATATGACAGATAAGCACTCACCAGAGRATACTTCTGCTGTGTGTCAGACAGATATTAAAACAATAAACTATGTTGCCCTGGGATTTTAGCTTATGAGCGACCAGGAAACAACAAGGCAAAGATGAGATGTTTTTGAAAGGTGGGAAGGCAGTTCTTTTGGAAAATTCCCTGGAAACCTTTGGTCCTGTAATATTTTTGACAGGAAATATTTTTAATGCTGAAGTTTGGGTTTTTTTTTTTTTTAAAGCAGATCAGGAAAACAGGCATCATTCCTTCAGAGCAGACATTAGAAGTGTCCCAGAATTATCCCAATATTCCTAATATTCCATGCATTATATGCTGGGAGAGAAGGAAAATCTGTGGCACAAGCACGAAGTATTAATTACATGATGTGAGAATTTTGTTCTCTATTGAAAATAYTACAACTTACATATAGTAGACATATATCCTAGTTTTAAAAAGATTTTTTCTTCCTGTAGGTGTTCTGTTTTAATTCATAGGGGGAGGATGATTCAGGATCTTGCTTATAGAATAAATGGGGGAAATCATAAATACACATTTTATATTTATAAAGAGCACATCCAACAGTAGGATTTAGTGTATTTGAGGACTCACTGTGCTGCAGAAATGAAAATGAAGTCAAGCCTGTCTATACAGTATGTCCCTGCTTTAGAAATAGGTTATTTGGCTTAGGAATATTAGTAAAGCACCCAAAAATGCTGTATGATGCTATTTTCACATTGCTTGTTTCAGTGAAGGCATTCCAGGTTTTATTTTCCTGGGGCGTTACTAATGGATTGAAGGAAGACCTTTGACATTTCTCTTATGTTCTGGGATATTTTCAATACCAAGAAAATTATACAGGGARAACAGGAGTTTTCAAAAGGTGATTCAGAGTGTGCTTCTGAGCCACATCATTACTGGAAGCATTTGGTTTGGAAACCTTGATTCTGTTGATTTTGTCAGGTTTAATCTGCTGCACACATGTAATTACCTGAAAATTACCCTGTAATGCAGGCAGCTGAGGGGTGGATGCTCTGGCACTGGGTGAGTTCTTCTCTGGGTTCTGTGTGTCAGTCATGACTGACCTCACTCAATCCAAGTGGACATACATTGCAATGATAYCAGTGATGAATTTGTTCTGATTTTATTGGTGTAGTTTTCCTTCATTTAACTGTTTGGCAGGCTTGCCATTTTGAATTAGAACATGGGTCAGGAACAGTTTAAAAAATCAGTATTCATGTGGTATAAATAACTTGCCAGTGCAAATTATTTATTTCTGAATTTAATGTGGAAAGGTCCTGTAAACTAAATTTTTAATTGGAATGGGAGGTCACTTCATCACCAATAAAATACATATCAGAGCATTGTATTTACACCTTGGTGGTTTTATCAGCTTCTTCCTGCTTCATAGGAAACAGGTGGAGCACCCCTGCAAAGGAGGCTGTGATTGGGCCATTAATTAACAAAATTAACCATTGTAGGCTTYGTGGCTGRGGGTGCAAAAARAARRGRAAWRTSYMYAYAYMTSWGARRARMA
>CADDXX010000142.1:222731-242832 GCA_902810485.1 Alauda arvensis
AAAAAMCYTWWTTTKAATATATAAGGGTCAAGCTATCTTTTGATGWGCTTCCTGAATTAATTGCCTTTATTTATGAAGAGAATCACCCAATAGCAATCAGGAAAAAATGTGCCAATTGCCCTTCCTGCTTTTATATTAAATACAGTGGGCTTAAGTGAAAGCTTAAATAAAGAAGAAAGCAATGGTAAGTAGGAAGGGAATGGCTTTCCATAATTCCCTCTGTAATGTAGAGGAATGCTTATGTCCTCTCATGTTGGAATGTCTTTAGAAGGTTTTTAATCTCTCTTCTGTTCCATTGTGTTGGGGTTTGCTTTGATGTGGGACAACACCACTGATTTTCAAGTAAGATGAAGATAGTACAAAAGTTGTAAAACTAGGTAAACTGTTCATAGGCATTGTATTATATTCTTGATTTTAGTATTATCTTCTTTTTAACTGTAAAGTCAACCTGTTTGTGTTTTTTTTCTGGATTTTTGGTTTGGTTTGGGTTTTTTTTTGTTTGTTTGGTTTGGTTTTTTGGGCTTTTTTGGTAGTGTTGCCTGAAATTCCTCCTACAGCATTTCTGATGTTCTGTATGAGTATATATTGTCCTTCTGCAACTACTTTCAGGATAAATCTCATTTTACCTCCTGCCTATCCATTCAAGTACCTTGTGTGTGTACAAAATCTGTAAATGTGGCTTTCATTTCACTCCCACAAATGTGTTTTTAAGGGCCTTTGCTGTTTACCCTCATCCTTCTGCTGATCTGTTCAGTCTGGAGCAGTGTATCTGAACTATCAGGCTCAGGAATTTTGGACAGACAGACATGTCCTGATTTGTGTCACTGACTTTTTTCCACTTCCACATCACTCTATGTGTGGGTAGTGGCAGATAGCTGGAAAGGTGGTAAATTGTGGAGAGGATCTGTGTCCTTTAATGGTTAATAATAAAATAAAATAAAATAAAATAATTAGAAGTGTGTGTGGGCAAGGAGAGTTGGGAGCTCAGTGCCTTCCCTTGGTGTTCTGCCCTTGGTGGACACACAGCACTTGGCCACTGGCTGCACTGGTGATTAACCTGTGATTTAGGGCAGTGGGACTGTTGGGACTTACTCCTCTCAGAAAGCAGCTAAACAGTGAGAATGACATGCAGTAATTACATTTACTGTGTACATCACATTAGCATGGTGAGAATTACATTTAGTAACTCCATTTACTGTGTACATTACATAGGGAGAATAACATTCAGTGGTATCTTGCATCCTGTTCTGTGATGCAATTGTACATCAGACCCCTTTGTGCCACCTTCCCTGGCTCTGCATGCTGTGACCTCTCTGCTGTGTCACCCATTCTCAGTAGCAGACCCACAGGCTTGGCTGTACATCTCAAATCATCCAGTCTGTCAGACTGCAAACTCTTATTTTTGTGCTTTTAAGCTTAGCCTGTAAGATTTGATTTCAAATCAAGGCACACCTTTATTTATCAGTCTATTTTGTGAGGGTTGTTATTGAATCATGGCTCTTGGAACCATTCTGTGTACAGCAAAATTCCACCTGAATTTCACAGATAGTAAGTGCTTTTTAGGAATTAACGTTTTTAGTGTCAGTATGACTTTGCAGGTGCAATTCTTTGTTKTGACAATTTTTCCTTTATGGTTTGGATTAGGTTAATTAACAGCTGGGTTTTTCCTCCATTACATCCAGCCTAAATTGTTCCCARTGCATTCTGACAGTGCTCCTTTTACAGTTTAATAATTCTGTTGAAGTTAGGAATCTTTGTGTCATCTAAACAATATTTCTTGCCACTATATAATTGACCTTCACAAACATTCAAAGTACTAAATTTTGCCATCTCTTTATAGCAGTGCTACTCTTCATCCAGCTTTCCACAGCCATGGTCTTTTTCCTTTGTCTTGGAAATGSTGCTTTGTTAGACACAGGGGATTTCTTCCCTTTGCTTGAAACTTCTAGCTGTCCAATAACTGGCAACACCAGACAAGATATTGATCACCTTGATCATCTATATTTGAAGATTGTTCTTTAATTTAAGATSAAACGTGTCTTCTCTGATCTCCACTGTTCCTTTTCCTTTATGGCCTGGGTGCTTTTTTACCTCCTGAGCTTTTCCTTCTTTTTCAGYTGTTTCCTTTGTCAAAACCCAACTGTTCTTTGTACCTCAGCTGTTTGTAATTTCAGCTATGCAGTACTCTGATTTTAAGTACATCGTAAGTAATTTCACTACTAAAAGCTACCAGTTGTAGCTTTTTTTTTTTTTTTTAATTCAAAGGTGTAGGTTGGTGTCATTTACAGAAAGAGTTCTCAATCATCTTGCTTGTTTCTTTGTGTCCCTTCACATCCTCCATTTCCTTCTGCTTGTTCTGGGAATCCCCTTTATGTCTGAGGTGATGGCAGGTGGCTGCACAGGCAATCCAGACAAAGAAGGGTGAGGTATAAGGGAATTCCTGATCACCACAGAATCCCAAAAKGACCAAATCWGAGTGGCTGAGGTTGGAAGGAGCACTGGAGAACATACTGTCCATGTCCTGCTCCAGCAGCAAAGCCTGGGGCAGGCTCTCCAACAGCTTGTGGACATCTCCAAGGAGGGAGATCCCACAGCCCTACAGGGCAGCTCTGCCAGTCACCCTCACCTGCAGAAAGCTCTGGCAGGAAGAGGAGACAGGTTCCAGGCTTGGGCACTAGGGTTTTGCTCAGAATTTCTGAATTAATGGCAGGTCATGGTGGCAATRTACAGAGAAACCAGTGGTGGATTGTTTGTTGGTACATGAGAAGAGATGAAACARAAAGAATAGTTCCATCTACACTTAAAATAATTGCAGAAGTCAATATGGAGAAGTCCTAGAAATAGGAGATCTTAATTAGACCTGAAAGCAACTTTAAGAAAACCAAATGAGAAGTTTTGTTTGAACAGTTAAGTTTCTTCCTATAATTTAACATAGGAATAAATAGTAGGTTGCTTTATACTGAAAAATTTAGTTTATGGTGTTTTTTGCGTAATATTTGATTATGGTTTGGTATGGAATAATCTAAAAATCTGATTCTTCCTGTGTCCGAGGCTGAAATATTTGAAAGCAGTGTTTTAAAGCATTTGTCTGTCCCCTTTCTAGAAATATTTACATCAGTCCAAAAAGTTTCACCACGTTTACGTGAAATTTGGTGCTAATTTGGACTTGACAGGAAACTTAATGCAGTAGTGTTGTGTACAGGGATTCAATTACAGTGTGCAGTGTTTTGTAAGTAACTGTCTTGCATAAAAAAGTTAATTAATCAGAGCTGTGTCACTTTCCTTGTGCCATGTCAATTTGCAGCCAGGTAATTAATCACTAATCGCCCAGCGTGCAGCAAACTCAGGGACAATCCATGAGTCATTTGTTGTTATTTTTTTCCAAATAAATGGCACACAGAGCCATGAAGAAACACATCCTGCCTTTCATAATATTTTTATCGACAGTTTTGCATGTTGTAATAGACTGCAGCAACAAGCAGCTGTAGTTCAATGGAATATGAATATTAAAGAAACAAATGAGAGCAGATTTATAGGCCATTGCTTTTCTGTTATGTCAGTTTTGAGATTACACTGAGCAAATGAACAGTGAAAAATTACTCTTCCATGTGGAGAATGGTGATTAGACTTGTACATTAATTAGAGATTTTTGTTTTCCTTTTTAATGCATTTCAAATGAGAATGTCCTATAAGTAGGGGTTGCTCCAAAATACAGATTTATTCATTCCTAAACAACAGTGTGTAATRCTGGCATGTATTTTTTTTTGGTACAATAGTGAGGAAATAATTGGTCTTTAATTTTAAGTATGGTTCAAAAATTAAATAGCTTGTGAAAGAAAATAGAAGTGACCAGTTGTGATTGTGTTTGATGTATTTGGGAAATTTCCTTTGAATGCAGTTAATTCACAGCTAGATCCCAGGGTAAATCATCCCACAACAGTGACAGCTGAAAAAACATCTTTTCAGCCTGTAGTTTTAAACCCTGTGAACTTTCTAAAGATTTTTTTTTACCCTGAATTTGAAGTGTGTGTATGTACATATATTGGTATATAATTTAAATGCCTTTTCATGTTAAAATCTGTATTAACAGAGCTTACATTTTGCTYGCAGTGTGCTCTGGTCTGTGTATTTAAATGTGCAAATCCTCTTTAGCTCACTGTTTATAATTCTTCCAAAGAATGCCACTTAATAATACTTATTACTATTACAGCAAAGGGAAAMCACAGCACACATTGGGATAAACTGCTGCTTCTGTTCCTGAAATCTCAGATAATATCATATAGATTATTCTGCTTAGCCTTTCTCAGCATGCTACCCATTATATCTCTTTGTTTTTAATTTATTGTGTTCCCCCAGCGGGGATGCTCCTGAACTCTGGGAATAATGGGAATGTGTCTCCCTGTCTGTCTCCCAGTTAAACTGTGCCGCAGTAAATTAGCGATAAACCGATTCCAGCACCACACAAACATTCAAATTCCTCACCATAAAACGTTTGCAAACTCTTGGTGGCAGCTGACCTGCTCCTCTGCACGGAGGAGGGGAGATGAGGAGTGATGAGAGGGAGATCTGCTCATCCATTCTGATGGCACACCTTTCTTGGGGCATATGGCACCCTCATMCAAATTCAAACCGCAGCACAAATGYGAAGAATAATTGCCCATTAAAGTGGCTGTATATTTTTATGGCTTTGGTACAAAATCTGCCCCCTGTTGTCTTTTGCATCTGCTGCTCTTTCATCTATCCCAAAGCTTTAAAACTTTAATACGCAGTGTATAACCCTTAAGTATTTTTTGCCAGGTTATATTCCTCTTTTTTGGGATCTCGAGTTTTTCATTGTTCCTTCAGTCTTTGTTTTTCCCAGGCCTGGGTTGAGATATGGTGCCTACAAAGTGCACCTCCCTCTCATGTTCATTTAATAAAAAATTAGTTAAACAAATGCTTATATTGCATCCTCTGGGAAAAATTAAGATTTGATTAAATTTCATCTGTGAACTCAAAGATTAAGTTTTTCTTCCKTATGCTCATATTTGCTTTTTCTATAAAATCATTAGTTATCTAAATATTGCTGATATACTCCCATGAATCCTTTTCATTCCAAAGGCCTTTTTATTTGCTTCAGTGTTGCAGTTTGCTGGCCATATTTAATGTTTGAGATCTAAACTGAAGTGACAGKGATTCCACCTTTACAAAGAAGAGAAAACTTTTTAGATAATATTCGTTGYAATAATGCATTTTTATTGTATCCCCCTAAATATAAAAATAGAACAAACAAGTTCAAAGAAGAAATCTCACCAGCATAATKTTCTTAAAACAATTTCATTTAGGCTGCAGTAGATGATTTGTATGATTTTGGATAATTATATTAAGCCAAGCCAAGGATGTCTACAGAACATTGTTTATACTCTAATTTTTTAGCTTGAAAAATTAAAATTGCTGAGTGACTGTAGGAACTGAGTTTTGTGCTTGTAGTCTCATTCATATTTGAATAGCTGAATGAATATCTATAGAATGGATGGGGCCATTAGATGAAAATGTAAATTATTTTCTRTGGCTTGATGTTTTATTATATACTGTCCTTAGAAAACTCTTTCTTTTTATAACCYYGTGTTRTCACCTCCTATCATCAACATGCAGYTGGAGAAATCTGCCTTTTCTCAGTCACAGATCAGAAGAATTCCAGCCATCAAATTACTTTGATGAATTTAAGCTACTTTTGCTTAGAAGTGGGCTCAGATGCTGCCCTGCTGAGAGTCAAACACTTTTCCAACCCCATTATTAACAGCATTTTCACTGACTGACTTTCAGCAGCTTGGCACTGAGGCACTAAGGAAGGTTGACCTACAAACTGTAAGTCATTAAAACCTCTACCCCTCCTGGCTACTATCTTCATTACTTTTGGGACTGGTTAATAGCATTTAATGCTTCCTGATGGGACAGCCCTTTTCATAAAATTCTTTTTATGAAGTCCATTCTTCAGTTGTGTTCTAATGCTGCCACTTCTGCTGGTTATTTTGGGGTGAGGATATTAAAAAGTTGGTAGCAAAATAAACTCTGTGGTTRTTACATATTCCTACTCCTCTGATTTCTCAGCTGGGCTGAAGGAGCATTATGGGGTTTTTTCTGAACCAGATCCAGGGTGACAATACCTGTTGATTATTTTGCCTCTAAACTCAACCTCTAATATTACTACATGAAAATGGAAAGTGTGTTTTCAGCTACTCTGATTTTCAAATGGACCAAAATCAGGTTTTGGGATTGGTATCAGTCTGATAAGAATAAACTCCAGTGTTAGACCTCACTTGATTTAAGGCCTTGYAATGCCACTCTTGGTCCCAGGTTTTCTTTACATCATTTCTGATCCTCTTCCTGACACAACTGCACCTCACTGCTCTGCCTTCCACTAATTGCATCCTAACTTTTTTAGTGCTTTGCTTTTCTTTAGACATTCAATTCTCTGTGACTTTATTAAGAGAGCAGTGCAAGGCAAGCRTAGCAAAACAATCACATTACTTCAGGCTTCTCATTCAAATTCATTCTTTGTGTTGCAGATACTTTGAAAATGATTAAAATAATTACTATCTTGTCTTAGCATCTCCCACGACTGCTGAGCCTCCCTTACAAGTTTTGGATTTGGTAAACTCCTATGGACTAAGTGACACTCTGTGCTATCTCTGTTTTCTTCCTTTTTCTCCTCTTTTTTTAAAAGAGAAAACCTTCTTTCTCATAAAACTGTAATTAAAAAAATTTTTTTGACTCATTCATTATTGGGGCACTCTGCTTTTCCAGTGACATTTCTTTGTGAAAGCATTCACTGTCAAAGGTTTGAGGTCAGTGACCCTCCTTGTAATTCTTTCCAAGGTGTGACTGCCATGAAGAATGAAGAGAACTTAGGATAAATGCTCARTTGTTGCAAAAGATGTATCTTAATATGTCTGTGTGAAAGCTGGGTTGAATGGCTCAATTCAAGGGAAAAAAAGTTCACAAACCACACTGGAGCTTCATTCTTTCACAGAGGCATCTCCTCAGTGTTTTTATTTATTGCTCAGGAACCCAAAAGAACAACTGCTGTAAATATTGCCAAATGTAGATGTTCATTACAAGAAATTAATTCCTGGAGCAGATCTCTGGGCAGGACATCCCAGACCATGTCTTGCAAGCCCACAATGGTGTCACATGTCTTACATTGCTGGAGCTTAGGCTGGTTTTGAGTTAGCTGGATTTTCTCTGTCACTTCTGTTCTTCTTGTGAAAGTGTATTTTCTATCAATATTCACAAAACTACAGATGAAAGCAAAGAAATTTTAAGGTTGTCTGACTGAATTTTTTTTTTTCTTGGAATTGCCATTTAGGTCAGTTAAATTTCTCTTAATTTTGATAGTTTTAAGAATGTCCCTATGGACTGCAGTTTATAATTTAACATGCCCACCATTTCAGATATCAGTKTTTTTGGTTTCTCTCAAACCCATTTCCACCCATTTGCTTAATCAAGCTCTTCTGAGCTCATGTTTGTTGGGTTTGTTTCTTTTTATTTAGTTAGTTGATTTTTTAAAAGACAAATTAAAAATTTAAAAGACAAATTAACAATCAATTTATTGGAGAAACTTAGTTCCAGAAATGCCTGTCAGTTGGAAAGGAGTGATGTTTCTGAGGCAGGCAGACTGCAGCTGARCATCACCCTGACACAGAGATAACTGCACTGGATTAGATCAGTGCTCCATCCAGTCCAAAACCTGGGAAGGAGCAAGAGCCAGATGAAGACAGAAAAGCTGTAGGACTGCAGGGAGTGTGTAGGTCTGTGAACATTGTGTAAAACTATATTCTGCATTTCCCTCTCCATATTGTAATAATTTGTATGCAAGGCTGTGTCCTTGGCAAGGAAAAGGACAGGGGTGACATGGTTCCAGCAGCAGGYCATAATTCTGTCACTACCCTATTTACACTGCTCAATCCTCAGTCGTGTTGAATATGCAAAGGTACTTACAGCATCCATATTTCACAGAGATGATGTRTATGTTGTTTTTCCTTAAAAGAAATGGTTTCCAGTGCAGTTCCTTCCAGACCTCTTAAATGCAGTTGCTTGCAAGGTTATCAACAGAATATCAAGTTCTGCATGYTCACCTTTCTGATTTTGACACATTCCTTTTATATTTCTTATAAAACATGGTATTTGTACATTCTAAGACAGCTGTGATTTATTTGCATTGCCATAAGATTAGTTTGTGTTGTATCACAGGCATGTAAATCTTTGCAGAATTACTGTGTAACCTTTYTGTCAGAGAGAAGGACCTAGAAAAGCCCCAAAGCCACAGCAGTAAGGCAGTAATACAGAAATCACCATAATTACAGTATTTGCCTTCACATATTCAGCTAGCAAGGCCTAAAAGTTGTGAMTTTTTTCATTTTCTTTTTTCAAATTCAAGGCTTCTTTTAAAATTTGATGCTAAATGAAGATTGAAATCAATTCATATTTCAGATTTGAAAATTTTTGTACATCAGTATTTCCATTTGCTTGTTTTTTATTAGGGCTTTGCTAAGCAATATTTGCTTTATTTCTTTATTTACATAAAAAAAAAAATCAACACAGTGAATCACATCTGATGTAACCTGACTGCCAACAGAGCTGGATTTGATTTTATCTGTCTCACTGATTAATTCATTCAGGAAATACCTGTTCTAACATTGACATGCAATATATGTACAAAGGAGAACTGAAGTAATGAAACACTGCTTGAAAAACTGGCARAGAAAGCAAAGTGGAGAATTTTGTTTGTTGTTTTGGGGTTTTACTATTATTTTTTCAATTAAAGAGTTATCAAGAGAGAAGCTTTACAGRATGAAAGCCTCTAATACTGTATTACTGTTCAATGGCTGATTAAAATATTTTAAGTCTCACATGGAATGGTAATTATTTTTCAGAGTTCCAATGACAATATAAAAATGTCTGAGCTAATTTCTTAGCTTAACCATGTAACCATTTGTTACATGGTTAAGTTATTTCTGTTTGGTGTGGATATTATGTGGATTTAGGTGTGTTCCTAAGGTGCACAACTCTTGCCTTTGAAGGACTGAAAGGGAGTTATGTGCATGGTGCAACCTCAAAAAACAAGAAAGAGAGGAAAATCTCTTTCTATTATAACAAGCTAAGAGCTGGTTAATAATCCACCCCTTGAACAAAAGCAAAGCTCTGCTCAATTGGCAAAATCACTGGATAATTTATATGGCTTGAGGTCACCTGAGTCTCTAATGTCTCMSCCCCGCTCAAAACGGGGCTGACTTYAGMAGACAGCTCCAATAATGCGATGCAAATATCTCTGACATGATAAATCTGAGCCTGCACTTGGACCTGGGCAGTCTCCTGGCAGCAGTGTTGGCTGACCCAGCCATCACTCTCTCCAGCAGTGTCTGGTGACAATCTAAATTCCCAGCTCTTTGCATAGATATGTGTGAAAGATGACTTATAAAACTCCTTGGCCACTCCCTCGTCCAGCTGCAGGCGGGCTTTTCCCCCATCCCAACCCCACCGCTTGCTCCCTAACGCGGATTTCACGCACTAATCCCCGTTTCTCTTCCCTCTTGCAGTGCCAGGATTTCCCTACCCCGCCGCGACGGCGGCTGCCGCGTACAGAGGCGCGCACCTACGGGGCCGAGGCCGCACGGTGTACAACACCTTCCGAGCAGCAGCTCCCCCTCCTCCCATCCCGGCCTACGGCGGGTAAGGAGCCCTTTGCTTCCCTYCCCTCCCTTCTGCTGGCCCGGTTCGGCTCCCGGGGGCCCGGGCATCGCTCCCGGCCCCGCCGCGCTCGGGTCGTGCCCGCCCGGTGCCCGCGCCTCGCACGGCGGCTTGAAAAATGAGTGTCATTTGTAGTGCCATGCTTGGCGGCCCCCCAGCACCTCCCGTGTCACGTATTGTTATGGAAATGCTCCCGGAGATTGTTTCGGCTAAAGGTGTATCGCTGGTGATTGCAAGCATCTGGTTATTAAGGAGGTTGGATSGAGTTAACTTCTTCTCCTTCAAATCGCCTGCTCAAAGTTGTCTCTGCACCCGAAGGCTTAGTGCTGTATTTTTATTTTTTTTTTTTAATATACATACAATTTTTTTAATTTAATTTTTTTTAATTTGCTTAGTTTTTCTAGTTGCCATCWTTGCCATGATAGAAATCTGGGGTGCTCCTCTCAGTGCCAAGGGTCTTGTGTGTGTTTGCTTCAATAATGCCTTAGGATTTCATTGTAAGTGATCTGCATTTACTAAAACCAAGCAGTAAACTAAGGAGCCAAGTAATGTCATGGTGCTGCTGCTTGCCAGCATCCCCAACAGTCAGTCAGATGTGCAAGCACTGGGAACTCCTGTTGCAAGCCAGGGCAGAGGTTTTGGAGGCAGGTGCAGCAGTGCTGCAGTTGAACTGGCTCCCAGGAGGTSAGCTCAGCACTCCCACCCCTCTGCAGGGTTTGTCAGGCTGGCTGAGGCTCATTCCCTTCATGCTCCTGCCAAACGTGGCTTCAGAGGGAGCCCTGCATTGCTCTGGTCACAGGTGCCATCATCTCCTTGCTCTGATGGCTTCAGCTGTCTGAGAGGAGCCCCTGCTAATCCAAGGCTCACCTTGCCAGGAAACATAATCTGACACTGCAAAGTCTTCAATTACTAAGCCCTGTCTTAAATCATGTAGATCTTAGTTCAGATATTTAATTTGCRGATAATTAATTTTACTGAATTAAATCCACCTGTGCTTTACAATAAGGCCCTGCTTTCTGAATTGCCCATTTGGTGATTCATGGGTCAGTACAGAAGTTATGCACATCTCTGCTGCACTGATCCACAGCTGGGCTGATAAAGCTCTGTTTCCCCATCATTTCTTTGGCCTGGCAAATYAGATCTCATGTTGGTATCTTCACTGATACAAGAGTTTAACATAGAATTTCTGTGTGATTCTCTGTTCTCTGCTCACCTGGTCTATCCTGTGACCCATCAAAGAAGCAAAAAGGAATTTCCACTAGAAAAAAAAATCCTTAATCAATGGAAATAAATTACGAGAATGTGGTTCTTGGTCACAATGTGAATAGAAGTCAAGGAAAATTACTGAGCTAATAAAGAGATCACAGAGAATGAATCGGCTTAGAGAAGGAAGCAAACAGCTTGGAATAYCATTTGTTGATAAGAAAAATGGAATCAGTTCTGAATGCTGTTTTGCAATTAATTTAGTAGCAATTTCCTATTTTTCACTCAAGGAAGGAGCCCAGCTTTACAGCCAAGCAAACAGTTTCATATTTAAGCGTTTTACACCATTAAAAAAAAAAACACATTTTCTATAATGACAGATAGAATTTTAATAATAAATTTTCATTAAAATCCACCAGTGTTTAGTTAGAAAACCATTTCCTTTCAAGAAAGAACCTACATGTATTTTTTATATACAAATTATATATAATTAAATATAAAATTGTATCTTTTATATACAAAATATAAAGCTAAATATTGCAATTAGCTTMTTTTATTTTCTTCTATTTCATCTGCCTTAGATCTTGATCTGCCTCTAGGCTTTGTGGTCGTTCCTGTTGGAAGGTGTCTTCTGCTGTGCCTCTCAGTTACTGGGGAGCAGCAGACAGGCTTTGGGTATAACCATATCAAAGGCCATTATTTTTTTTTATCAATCAAAGAACAGCACACGTGCTTTAAAATGTGTCATTTAAAAATGGAATTACTGTTCATGAGATACGTGGCACCGTGCCAGTCATTAATGGGTCCTTCACTTCTGAGTGAGACATCTCACAATTCCTGGAGATAGCATCTTGTTTRTTAGCTCATGGAAAGCACTTCACTTTTAGCATCTGGGGCATCATCTCTCATGCCTTGAAATATGAGAATGTGCAGCTTACTTATAGCTACATATAATTAATGTGTGTATCATAAACCCCCCTGACACTGAAGTGGGGAGTAAAGCTTGGTTTGTTTGAGAATACTGAAATTCAGAGTTTGGAAATCTGCACTGCATGGGGAGCTTAACCTCAAAATGGTGCAGCAGGAGAGGGAAACAAGGGATCTTTAATCTGTTGTCAAGAAAACCCAGAGTTTTGGTGTATGTGGTAGTAGAGCAGTAGTAGATAGCAGGAGTAGTGAAACTAATGAGAAGCCTTTCTGTTTCAGCACCCTCTGCTTTAAATTCTTCACAAGTTTRGTGTGTGATGGCTTTGTCTTCACATTTCCTCTCTGCTCCTTTCAGTTCTGATGAAGCTAACAGAGAATTAGCTTTCAGTCTGTATCTCCTCCTCTGCTGTCTTTCCTGGGAAAGCAGGGGAGAGCAATATGCCTTTTTCTCTTTGAAAAGAACAGTTAAAAAAAAAACCCAAACCCAACCCTAAATAGAATTGTGAATTTGTGGGGAGTGTGGAGGAGAAATAACAGAGACTATTCAGAAACTGTTCCTCTGGTTAAAATAAACATTCTCAAGTGCTACTTGCTGATTCAAAATGAAAATGCAGCTTTATTTTCCAACCCTTCTTCTGAATTCTAAATTTAAGAAGATTAGTAGGAGCTACTACATCTACTCTGTGATGGGTTTTTCCCACTATATTTCCTTGGGCTCATGTAAGCTGCCTGCTACTTTGGACTCTGTGTATACGTGCAATTGTTGGAACAAAGAATGGTTTTTGCCAGCATGTATTGATTCATGTCTGCCAGCTTTGCTCTCTGCAGCAATGCCCTCAGTCCATATCAAAGTAGATAATTTAACTTGGCCGTGGCAGAAGCTGCTGAAGCTGGAAAGGCAAGAAACTGGAATTAGAGAACATTCTAAAAAGAATCTCTTAAAAGAGTTTCAGTTCTATTTACAGCACTTAAAACTCTGTTATTAGAGTATGGAGAAGTGTTGCTTTAATTCTGTCTGTGGTTTGAATAGGGCTGTAGCTGCATCACTTCTGTCATTTGTCTCATGGAGGCCTTAGGTAAGGGGTTCATGTTAAAGGTGATTTCCAGAGCAGGAGCTGGGCAGTGTGGGGCAGTGAGTGACCCTCCCAGCAAACAGAGAACAGAAAACAGAGCTGCTGCTCCTCAGCTGCTTTCCTGTAGTTGTGATGGTGAGCTGTGGGCAGTGCTGTGCCAAGGAAGGGAGCTGATGCTGAGGATGGCTGCCTACAACAGAGGCTGGACTGAGTTCAAGGAGTAAAGTGGGTATTTATTAAAGCCCTTTAACAGATGCACCTTGGGCAGTGCAAGAGCCTGGTAGAGGCTACACCCAAGGTGGACAAGGGTCACAAGTTTTTCAGACAGAAATAAGTTTGGGTTATTTGCATATCAGAGGTTAATTATCCAATTACAGCTTCAGGTAATGAAGTCACTTTTCCCCAGTTTGCTTCTCCTCTCCAGTTCACTTTTGTTGATACTTTTTGGGGCGTGAGGCAGAGTGTCCTTGGTTCTGGAAGGATTGTTTTGTCTGACCAAAATGTGAAGAGATCTTACTGACACTCTCTATGGAGTTCAGAGCTGCACACTAATGCAGTACATATAAATGAAAAATACAAATGCTAAAACTTCAGGCATCAGAATCAGGGGTGTGATGCCCTTGTTCCCTTGGACCCACCCCTCTGGATGAGCCCCAGGCTGGGTGTGCTGCCCTGGCAGGACCTGTGTAGCTGAGGACCATGGGTGCTCAGCTGCTGGGATGTTACTCAGCTGAGGTTTGTGCAATCAAGGACTGTCCTTTTGTGTCATTGATAGATTGTTCAACTCAATCCTTTTGAAAGATGAGGACAGAAAAATCATAATGAAGACAGATGTAGTTSTCCCAGGATATTATAAAGGTGGAATCTAAACTAGTAAAGAGATTGTGTTAATATAGCTACGAAAAGTGATTATAAGACACAGAKGCTTAAATAAAGGAATTAAACCCCTGAAAGAGTTTCCTGTTTGGAGAAAAATAATTTCAGGAAATGATTGCCACATATGTTGTTATTTAGATGCACATTTTCATATTAAATCAAGATTTCTCACTTCTCTGAGTTTTCCTTAGCAGACTAAAATAGTAAAATACAACTGAATAAACCCCCCAAATTTGTTCTTTTTAATGGCTCCAGGAAGTGCATTCARATATCCATTCCTTGTGTGAAGTAATTCAGATTTCAGTAATGTGGCTATTTGAAAGCCCTGTTTGTTTTACAAGGAGCACAAGACCCACCTGTCTAGTAGGTTTTTTTTTTAACAACTCCAAAAGGAGCTGTTGTGAGATGGGTACCTGTGTGATGCCTTCAGTCTCTTCCCACACTCCAGACATTCTCTTTGTTTYCTGCCTAGAGAGAGAAAGAGTAGTGATAAACCAAGCAAATGAAACCAAATTAACAACAACAACAACCTTTGAAATTTATATACTAAAGGAAGGAAAAGAAAAACTTAGTTCTTGGTGGTTTGCACTTTGTACTTCTGTTGAAGGGTGTTGTTAGAAAATACATTTGACTCCATTGCTAAGATTTGGTCAGGAACCAACAAATGAACACTGAAAAGAGGAAATATTCTCTGAAAAATCTATGGAAGTGTGAAGAATTACTTTTCCTCAAACTTCAGGAGAAACAGAACGGTTTTTATTTAATATCACTGTCATAATAAAAGATCATAGGGAGGAAATAAGATAAAATCAGCTGGTTTTTTTTGTAGTGCAAGTTGTGCTTGGGACTGTTATACTCATGTGCCTGATCCTGTCACTTCATCTTAATATTGGCCATGTCTAATGATGGAGTTATGCATATATGTCTCACTTCAGTGCTGAGTGCATTTTTCAGTGTAGTGTTTATGAAGTGGTTTCATTTAGAACTCCAAATAAGTTCCAGTCTGTACGTGACTGGGAGGAAGACTGAGGATGAATGAACCTGTCCAAGATTACAACCAGCTGCACTTAGGAATGAAAGATTTATCAGCCCCTGTTCATCTCTGCTGTGCATCCACAGATCACCAAGAGGAGGAGGAAGAAAGTTTYCCTTTCTGACACGTGCTTTCTCAAAAGCAGCATTTTCTGAGTAGCAATGTTTAATGGTAATTGAGAGTAGGATGTTTGATGTGATGGGTTGGCTGCCAGACCCTCCCCCAGCTGTGCTCTCCTTCCCCCTCTCAGGAGTTCAGGGGCAGAAAGGAGGATGGAAAAACTCATGGGCTGAGATACAGATTTTGTGCCAATTGCCATCATGGGCAAAACACACTTGAGAAATGAATTTAATTTCCTATTGAAGTGCAGTTGGAGGGTTATAAACTGAGGTAGGACCTAAGCCACCTTCCCCCAGCTCTCCCCCATCTCCAGCAGCAGTGGCATAGGGATGTGAGGACCCAGGGGCTGTGGGGCCCTCATCTCCAGCTGGCTCAGTTTCTTTGTGTGTCATCTCATCCCAGTCCTGCCATGCTGTCCATGGTTGTGTGCTCCCACCTCACAGTCCTGTGCAGTGCTTCCTTTCTTTCTTATGTGCAAACAGGTAGAGAAAAACTTTTGTTTTAAAACRGAGTATCCAAACCAAAACCAAGATGAAGGTACACTGCAGGGTAGGTGAGAAGCTCTCTGAAAGCTGCCGGTGTAGACCAGGTTTTGCATATTTTGCTCTGCAGACATAATAAATAGAAAAATGAGGGAGTAAAGATCTGACCCTACTGAAACAAATGGCAGAAACTCTGATTTAAGTGGAGCTGAGTTTTCACCCCTCATTATTCCATAGCAAACTGTTATCATCAGTGTGGTTTTATCAATGTTGCTGTGTGCATATTTATTATTTTCTCACATGATTCTGACTTAGACACATGCCAGCTCAGCCCTGTGGGGTTTGGTCACTGACCTCRATAGAGCAGTTGTATTTCTGACATGAAAATTCTTGTTGGAATTGCAAAATGGCTTAGGTTAGCAGCTTGGTAATACCTATTATTCCTAGATAATAGTATTCCTGAATTGAAAATATTGTTGCAAAAAACCCTGTTGTTTTATTAGCTCTCATATTCAGCTCTTGAAACAGCTTGGGTTGATTCTGTAATTGGAAATACATCTTTCAAGTTGCAGTATGCCAAATGGATGCAAAATTGCAGGAATGACCTAATGGGTGTAGTTGTTAGGCCACTGYTGTGCAGTTCCAGTTTTATTTAGTGCAGTTACTTAAGCTGTCTTTGTCATAGTGTGTAATTTATGTTGAAGGGTTTAGAATCTTTAATTGTTTCCACTGATGATTGATCTTAGCTGAAATGAGACCATCTCTGGGTGCACTGGTAACAGCAACGTTACCACAATTGTTTTTGAGAGAAGTAGTAATGTATCATCCAACCAAAACAGGGAACTCAGAACCACTGGCATRTTTGCCAAAGCTGTAAAATGCTCAAGTAGGCAAAGTTAATATTTTTTTTCCATAGGAATAGCACCCTGAAATTCTCAATAGACCATTTGCCACTCTTGGTAAYGTGCATTGAGCCAGCAATGCAGTACCCATGGGTTCTCTCACCTCTGTGTAGGCTGAATATTGAGATGTGACCCAGTGGGTAGAACACCACCAGTGTCATTATGTCACCCACTGCTCTCACCATTTCAGCTTAGGCTGTGTTTTGTTTGCCATCTAAGTCAGTAATGAGAAGTAACCCTGTATTTCAGAGGGTCAGCATAACTGCAGGACAAGAAAGCAGTGCTTCAAGAGTTAGCTTTTTGCAAAGGGTATTGGAACTGGATTGGCCTACTGAAAATTTTTATAGGAAAGAAAAAATGCGGTCAGTATGTGGTTTCTTAAAACTAAAAACAGGGGAAGAAAAAAGCCCCCCAAACTTTATCAAAAGTCTTTTCCAACCCTGCCATGCTTTGCCTTCCTTTGCCTRAGCACTTGGCATACTGGATAAGATGATGTGTTTGGTACAGCTCACTTCTGATAATTACTACCAACCTCCTTAACCAATGTGAAGAGTGCCTTCCTCCCCCCTCCCCTCTGTTCTTGTGACAGACTAACCTCAGCTGTGCAGGGGTTGGTGGCATTTGCATGTGGAAATGCACTAATATGGATGTTTTTCTTTGTGTGTGCATCCTTGCAGTGTTGTATACCAGGATGGATTTTATGGTGCAGACATTTATGTAAGTATTCATTGATGTGCATGCTGTCCTTGTACATTACCAGAGTCATTCTTTTTACAAGTTTGCTGCCTAGCTTGACTCTGTTTTGTCTATTTACCATCCCTTGCCTGTCAGAAAGAATTGAGAAGAATATCTCTCACATTGGAAGACCTTTCTGTTCATTACATCTATCATTGTTCAGTGGAGCTGAATTAACTCTTCAATCAAATGCTGAATGAATGCAAAAAGATGTGAAAAATGTGTGTGTGTGTGTGTGGAGGGGCGTCTCCCTTCCTAATTGAAGTTCAAAGAAAAAGTAAAGCAAAGCAGAAACATTCTTTTGCAAAACCCCACAAAAAAATATATTTTTTTATATTTAAAAAAAAAAATAAAATCAAGGCATGCTGAATATTGTTAATACTTGAAGTATGAAAGTACTTCATGGAGAGATGCAGGTTTCCCAAATCCAGCCAACACAGGGGATATGCAGGTGCCATGGTGATAGTAGAGCTTAATGCTATAGTAAATTTAGGATATGGCAATGTATTGTCTGTAATCTGAGTAGAATTCCAAAAAATGCACTTCTAAAATCCACTAATTYCAGTTTAAAGGAGATGGGTAGAGACTACTCACAATACAAGTGGATAATTTGTTAGGAAAGATTTTCATAGTCCTGGATCCATCATTATCAATGCACCTAACTGTTCACCAAGCTCATCTTAAATAATAATTTTAACTTGTTTTTTGCTATTTTTTTCAAATGTTCATTCATTGTTTTTCTTGCCACCATTTTTAATTTGAACATGTGCAAAGAGGCTCCATATGTCTGAGTATTCAAGAGTTTTCAGGGGGTTGAGGATAAATTTCAGTTTTCTAAAATTCTTATACTTAATGTGYAAATGTAAAATATTTCAGTAGTAAGCAGCATTTACTTTTGTTATTYTTTTAATAAGGCAGTCTGGGTCTAAGTTACAGGTATCATCTTTGTTTCACCAGACAACTTGTACTGTTTCAGTTAAGATAAAATGAGACAGATGAGTTGAAATTTGTATGAATATCAAAAATTAAATAGGCAATGCTAGGAAACATCCCTTGTGTTCATTGTCAGCAATTTTCTAGTACAATTCCCAAGGGAACAGAATTTTGTTAGCAAGCTTTATATAAAGAAGGAAAACAATTTGAATTTATGGAGGAAGTAGGTTTTTGTTTTTCTGATGGAGGTGGAAAGGCTGATCCTAATCTGAAAATTCACTTGTGCAGTATAAAAACATATTTAAAATAAATTAGTGAGGGTTAAAGTCCTCTTCCTCTGCACTTATGTACTCAGTGATGTTATCAATAAAATATTGTTTACAACACAAGAATCACCCACTGGCTGAGGGTTTGCTCAGGCCACAGAAGTGGCTCTGATCTCACCCAAACTCGCTGCTGCCCAGTGTTTGAGGTGTGCAGGACACAGTTAGAGTGTGGGATTTCCAATTTTCACGTTCCTTCAAACCATCCAAGGAGTTTGACATCCATTTTGCTCAGTGAACCAGCCCAGAAACCTTCAGGGCAGCAAGGCATCTTCCTCAGGGGGGCTGGGGGTGAGGGGTAGGTGGGAGCTGGATGTTGCTGGAGCAGTTTGTAGGTTTGGAACCCACTGCTGCTGGAGGCCAGGAATAGCTCACTGGTGACTGAGATATTTTTAAGTGGCCTCACACCCTCTCACAGACCTTAATATTTTGTTTCCAAATGGAGGGAAGATACTGGATAAATTACTARTTTCTTGTATAGCCTCAGTTTTGTTGTCTGCAGTAGGAAATSCATTAGGAAATGGAATAGCTACACTTGTTTTCATGTTGCAGCCTTGTATTTCTGATTGCATATCTTAGTTCTCTTAATGCAACAGAATGTTTATCTTTATAGCAGATGACAGAATTAAAACACTCTTCTGGAAATTTAGTTTCTTCATGATATACAAATCTTTCTATTTTAAAAATAATTTTTCTTCACATTTGTGCCTTCTTGCATATAAAGCAGGGGAGGGAGAGATAGAAAGAAGTGGCATAAATCAAATGAAACCTTAAAATTCACAGTGTATTAGTTCTTAGTGCAGCAGTTTGCAGCAGACCAAGTTATTTATTAAATCCCAATTGTTTATGACATAGTTCCACTCAGCTTTTCATTTTAAGTGCAGAGCTGAAGCTTTGTGAAATGACAAATGCTCTGTGAAAAAAGGAGGAAAAAAAACATTTAAACAATGCAGGGCTTAATGGTAGGTTGGAGGGAAAGGAGCCTTAGAAATACCACAGAAATCAAAACAAGAGGCACACAATAGGGAAAAAGTCAGATCAAAAATGTGCATTAATGGGCACATCAGAGTGGGTTCCATCCTGCTCTGATTGCACTGAGAAACAATTGATGGACTCTGATGTTCTTTGCATCACTTGGGAACAACAGAGCCTTTGGTGAGAGAGACCACAGATTTAGGGGAAGGGAGGGAGGGCAGATACAGAAAAATACTGCTTGGGTAAAAACTGCAGGGTGAAGCAAGGACAGCAAATATCCAGAGCTGCTCAATACTAACCAGTGGGATAGAAAAGATGAGAAATRTAAAAATAGGTGGAAAGTGCAGTCTAAAGTGAAAAATCAACAGCCATGRTTCTAGATGTAATATAATATATTCTATATTTCATATAATTCTGTGTGGAATGTAATAATCCTTCTGAAATAGCTGAGCTATTGAATTCGCTTTTAAATGTGCCTTTGAGTAGGAAAAATAAAGGAGATTATTAGGAAGTAAGGAAGACCTTTTAAAATTAAGTATTGATTCACTAAGAGAAAAAGTCATTAAAAGAGAATTAAAGTTGCCTGCCAGCAAATATAGAAGTTCTTAGATGAAGACTGACACCTGTGAAAATAAGAAAATACGCTCCACAAAATGAAGCAAAAAATAGTAACAGTCTCAGAAATATGCAGTTAGAATAATAGCTCTGCTTYATCTCMAATCAGTTCCTTTTTTTATTGCCATTGTCATAAAGAATGTTTTCAGACTATGTCAGTCATCAGTCCTCACCT
>CADDXX010000142.1:243279-273279 GCA_902810485.1 Alauda arvensis
TTTTTATGGTCAGGGGAATGGAATGAGACTATTTCCTGATAGCTGTTGCCATCACCYTTAGCTCAAAGGCAGGATGGAGCTGGGGATGGAGGATTTATTTGTTTCCCAAGGGAAAAGCAGAGGTAATTACCTAACCAGCATTCCCCTGACCCAGGGTGGAAGTCCCTGGAAGCCATCAGGTCCCCTGAAAGTTCTGATGTGAAAAACCAGGATTTGCAGATAGCACTGAAGGTTTTCCTTTGGGAATCAGGGATTTTTAGTGTTTTGGCAGTGGAAGGGTGTGCCATTTCCTGTGACTCACAGAAACAGAGCAAGAGCAGGAGAAATGACTTTGCCAAGGGCAAAAGGGTCCCCAGGGAGCAGTGGGTTGTTCTTTGCACTGCTCTGTGTGCTGGAACACTCCAGGAWACCCTTTTAAAAGTTTGGGTAGGTGGGGATGAAATGTCTTTTGATCTCAGCTCTATTTGTGATGTTAGCAGTACATTCAAAAAAGGTTCCAGACCAGTCCTGGTGGTTGTGTTTGGCTGGAATTAGTGCAGGTGGTGCCTGGATGTTTTACCAGGAGTTTTTCTGAGGCAGCAGCTACATTTGGGAACACAATATAGAAATACCCCAAACCTTGCACAAAGGCCAGGTCCACAATTTGAGCCAGCACAAATCAGAGGTGGATTGTTTATTTAATTTTCCCAGTCCAAGTTTTACTCAGTGGGCAGAACAAACATTGTTTAAATCTCAATAACATGTGAGTGGAGGAAAATGAACTGACACTTTCTGTATTCTGCAGCTCTGGGTGTAATTAATGTCATTTTTAATACCATTCTTCTATTTGTAGTTAATAAGGCAAGTCTAATTCTCCATACTGGAGAAGGTTTGGAACCTTGATTAATTTTTGTTCACAAAATACTCTGGGATCCTTGAGTGGAAGGAAGTATAGGAAGTATAAATTGAGGAAAATTAACTCTCAACATTCATATGAAATATTAAATATGTAGCTAATAGGAAAAAAATACTCATTATTTAGAGTCACTTCATGTTTCATTACATCATGAGAGAAAAGTGATTTGGYTGTTTGATGAGGAGGTGCACACATGTCTGTGGATGTCATCTCTAGATTCTGTCTGGGTAAGTTTTTTGTGGAAATTAGCCTTACTGTGGCTATACACGCTTTATTTAAAAAATCAGTTGCATTTTTCTGTTCATTTCCATTTCATCATATCTTAGTCAAAACGTGTGTGATTTCTTTCTAAAATTAAAATTTCCCTATAAAAATCACCAGCTGATCTCTGACAGACAACACTGCTCTGTTTGTCTGAGCCAGAGATGTACAAAACATGGAGAGAAAAACTCCAATGAACTGCTCTGGGGAATTTGCCTAAATTCCTTCCTTACATCTTTCTGTTCATCCTTCCTTCCTCATTCACATCATTCCATTTCTGTCTCTTTATAGAGCAGGAGCCTGTGGAGAAAATGGATTCTGTGTGTACAAATGGCAAAAAGAGTCCACCAGACTCTTTTTTTATTTTCCAGATTCTGTCACAAACTCACAGATATTGACAGTATTTAATTAATTTTTAAAACTATTTAAGCTGCTGTGACATTCTTTTATCATTGTTCTGGAAGCAGCAAAATATGGGAGCACAGATAAGGCAGTAAGCATTGTTTCATTGTAGTATCTGAATTTATTATTTTCAAAATAATAACCCAGAGCATAAAAGTCAGATACTTTCTGCCTGAATTTAAATGTAAGGGGAAAAAAGGGATTCCTAAAACATTTCTAACACATAGGAACTAAAATTTGTTGATTTTTAAATGTAATTCTTGCATAATTTTGTTCTAAGTATTTTATTTTTGCAATAGTCTAAGGCATGAGGATAATTATATTATCTTAGTTTGGAGATGCAGTGAAGATTACTGGTGTATTCTTCACCTAAGATATCAGCCAAGTTCAAAATCAGAGAGAAATTGTCAAGTAGAACTTGTTACAGAAGTTGAGTTCAGGGGTTTGAACTGGAATCCCACCCCAATTTCCAGTGTAAAGTGTACCTGCAAGTGTTTTCTTCCTGCAGAAAYCAAAAATCACCTGAAGTAATTGAAGTAAACCAGTGAGAAAACTTGGTACAACACCAAAACTGCAGAACACAAACCCCATAAAAACAATTTGCTTAAGCATATTTTAATGTGTAATTTATGATAGTTTATTTTAAAGTTACAAATTCATGACATGGGATGGTGGGGGATTAGGTTTTCCCTGATACCCAAATACATCTTGCTTTTTTAGTTCTCCAGAGAATTCAGGGAAATTCAATGCCTTCAATCTCTTTTTATTTGTATTGCTTTATACTCATTCTTGCCAGGGCTCTCAKAAATGTCAGGCTGATTGCTGAGTCCAAAACATCTTAATAAACTCAGAGTCGAGCTTCATTGTTCAGCAGAAATTCTTTGARAGCAAATCAAAATGTAAGCATAAAAGGAATGTAGCTCTTGTGTTTGGGGAGCAAGAAGGGGTCTCTCATCACGCCCTGACCAAATTTTGGTGACAGTTAAATGAAGGAAAGAAAAGCAATGCTCACAGAGCCCAGCAGATTTCAGATCCTGTCTCAGTGYTCTCCCATTCAGAAGGGCTCGTGGTGGCCTCTCCTCAATCCCATTCTGGGGTAGGAGCTGTCATGTGCAGAGCTGGAGGGGCTGGGAGTGGCTCTCAGTGTTAAATCAGGGGGTTTAGGAGTGGGCAGCAGGACAAGCAAAGGAGTTGGACACCCTGGTGAGCAGAGCCATGGCAGGCTGGAGATGTGACACACACTGCCAGGACTGGGAATGAAAACAAGTTCAGCATCTTCCTCATGTCAGCACTCRGGGGGAAAACARGGAAAAAATGGGGGGAAAAGGTGTTGYATTTCACAGAATCACAGAAACACCAGGTTGGGAAGAGACCTCCAAGAGCATYGAGTCCAWCCCAGGCCCAACAMCTCAACTAAACCCTGTCACCAAATGGCACATCCTGTCTTTGTTTAAACACATCCAGGGATGGTGACTCCACCACCTCCCTGGGCAGAGCATTCCAATATTTAGCCCTCACAAACCAGGAGGGGACAACAGAKAAATTTGTATCATCTCTCACCTCTCTCTGACAGAGGCCAACCCCAAGTGTGCAGTTTGAATTTCCCTCCTCTCAGCCTTGGCTCAGTTTGTAGCTGGTGACATTATTTGATATCCAAAGGCCTGCACACATATCTGCAGCAGTATCTGCTTGTTCTGCATTTTTGGCAGTGATAGCCTTCTGCTGGTTTGTGAAAATGAAATTACCCCAAAGGAGGAGGTGTTTTGTCTCAGTGCCCCTGTGTGTGCACAGAGGAGCACAGGAGAGGGCACGTGGGACTTTAGGAGATGCTCATTCCTGCCTGATCCCAGCCTTGTGTGACACAATTGCTGCTGGCAGGGAGCTGGCCAGGAGCAGGGAGGGACGTGTCCTGTTCTCTGTGTGAGCACTTGGAAAATAAAAAAAAATCAGAAAGAATATTCTTCAAATAAGCTGACAATTCAAAGCCTGGAGTTTCTACTGAGCTGTCAGTTTATGTTAAACTTGTGTTTATTCTTAGGCTGATGTGGCATTGTCAGCTGAACAATTGATTTCCAAACCCAACCTGCTTCAAATCTCCAAACCCACGAAGGTTTACATGTGTTAGGGGTGAAAGCCATTCTGCCAAGCTAAGTGGTAGAAGGGGAAATAGGAATTCAGATTGCTTTTCTGAAAGGAGTGGATTTTTATTTGCAAAATCAAAATAGAAAACCCACGAAAGTTGCTGCAGTAAAATGTTCTACTCTTACACTAAGGGCTGGCACACAGTAGCCTATTCTCCCTGCTTCAGCACAATATCTGGGGTGAATAAAAAAAAAAAGGAAAAAGAAGAACCAATCCATTAAAGTGAGCAGCAAAAGAGTGAATTTTATTCAAAGCTGAGCGAGCTGATTGTGTCTTATTCAGCTCTTTGCTAGGGAGGGGGTAGGTGGGGARGGCACCACAGCAGCCCCTGTCCCAGAGGGTGCTGGGGGGGAGATCCTAATTGGGACGTAAATCGTGTYTGTGTGATCAGCAGGCTGGGCTGGGGCTGTTAATTGGCATGCTGAGATCATTTGGAAATGGTTGATATCACACCGTGGTCCATTGAACAGGAAGCTCTGCTGTTTTCACAGTTTGATAATCAATGCATCACTGCACTCAATTCCTTTCCAATGTGTGTTTGTTTGTCCTGTTTGCTTAATTGAACAGCTGGAATTACTGTTACATACAACTGAATGTTAATTCATGGAAGAAGAGAATTTTGCTKCCTCATTATAATTTTATGTATAAATTGGAAACCTATGTAACATTAAGTGTTAATTGAGTGCACAAATTCATAGGTTTAATCAACCAGGCATGATAAATCATATTTTGTACAAAAAAGGAATTGATTATTAGCTGAGTTTGTCTTTTAAGTTTAGCACTGCTCTGTGAATATACACACACTTTGTTCATACAAACAATTCCTGCTTGAAAACTTGGAGAAGAATCCAGTATTGCCTTGTAAAAAAGCTTACACTGATCAGCATAGTCCTTTGCTTTCTCCTGATCTCTGGGGACAAATCTTAAAAAAGTTTGTGGTGCTGGATTTTGCTTAACGATTCACCACTGCAGCGTTTCCTGTGCATTTTAACCGAACTGCAGCATGACTGTACTCTTTCAACTGTTGTCAAATGTTGCAAAAAYTGTGCTGTGAGGTGCCCTGGCGATGCAGTTAGAGCATGAGTTTGTGTTTCAGGGTGGTTATGCTGCCTACCGGTACGCCCAGCCTGCCACTGCCACTGCAGCTGCCTACAGTGACAGGTAAGAGCTCCTCTCCTGCTCACTAATATCTGACCAGTGGAAGTTGAAGATGGTTTTCTATAAATTCTGCCTTGTTGAAGTCTCATGAACTTGTCTTGTTGCTCTGCAGATAATTGTGATCTCTAAAGCAGGCTGTTTGATTATAATCCATGAATAGCCGTAAATTGAGRGGCTTTAGGCTTTAATTGGGAATCAGGCCTGAGACGTGCACGTTGCACAAGCTGTGCATCATCCAGTGAACGTCTGTGACCCTGGGACAGTGACATAAATAAATGTACACATTCATGATGGTCTGCTACTAAGGATCATTATTTGTCTTAGGAGTATTATTTCAGTTGATTTAGAACCTTGAACCCACTGAGTGCCCTCAATTCTCATTGACATTGTTTTAGTCAGTGGAAATTGAGACTGAACTGTGTCTAAGCTTGAGCTACCCAGTGCAAAACAGGATATTTTTTTTTTCAATTTGCTTTTTTTTCCCAGGCATTTGGTGCTTTTCAATACCTGAAAAAAAAAAAAAAAAAAAAA
Organism: Alauda arvensis; assembly: GCA_902810485.1. Lineage (NCBI taxonomy): Eukaryota > Metazoa > Chordata > Aves > Passeriformes > Alaudidae > Alauda > Alauda arvensis. Next base: position 248,669 of record CADDXX010000142.1, read on the forward strand.
AAGTTATTTTTCTTCTGTATTTTTATCCTCAAAATGTAAACCACATATGGTGGAAACAATATCAGGAATGGAAGATCATTACAATCTGCACATTCAAAGACTTAACTTTTACCAACTAAGAGCAATGTCACGTAAGACAAGTGTGTCTTCTTGAAAGATGGATGTTGGAATCCCTCAGTCTTAGAATCCCCAATGTCTAAATTGCTGCTGTCTCCAGTAGGAACAGGATTTTATCAAATTTTGCATAAAATTAAGTCTTTGCAATGTGTGGACATGATTTTGTAATGAGAAGGAGGATTATCCTATGTTTTCTTCCTAAACTGTACCCTTAAAATCTATTTTAATGTTTTTTCAAGTCCTTGAGGAGTGTTCCCTTGTCAAGGGAGGGTGTGTCTCTGGCAGAGACACACACATAATTTGCTTCATGATGGCAGTGAGAAGTAAGGTCACACTTCTCAATACCTGATACAAGAAAATTTTCCCTCAGAATYGTGGAAATAATTTCCTAAGCCTTAAATGCCTACTGAAAATTTCCTTTAAATGCTAAATTAGTGTTGCAAATGCTCCTGTTTCTTAAAGAAATCAAGAGATTAAGAAATTCTGGTGCACAATTTCTTAGATTGAAGTGCTGTTCATGGATTCTGTATTTTTAGAACCAAGTCCCATGGTATGAATGTTACAATGCTMTGCATGCATATTTGCCTTTCAAGTGCTTATTCTGGGTAATGAAGATCCATTTTTTAAAGTTATGTGGATAAAGTAATTTGCATGTATGGCTGAGGCATGCTGTGTCAGACAGGTAAGCAAGCTACTTTTTATTGATTTTGGGTCAGTAATATCAASTAGATCTGTGCTGTGTGCACTTTGGTGGCAATGTACAATTTCTGCTTAGGGGAACCTGCACAGGTGAAGTGCTCCTCAGTAGTTTCATTTCATTTCCACAAAGGTTTGTTAGCATGTTGCAGCTTTTAGGGTTTTAATGTGAGCTTTTCTCTAATGCAAAACAGCTCCTGCTTCTAAAAGCCTACTAAACCAAAAGGACAAAATTAGGAATAACCTCCTGTGGTCAGCCAGGTTTTGTCAGCTACTGCTCAGGTGTCCCTGGATCATTTTATAGGTGGTTTATTTCTATTAATTAAACCTATGCATTACACAGAGARACTGAACAATATCAAGTTTTAAATGCTTTCAGATGCTTTAATYATGAATTGATGTACCTTCTCTTAAACCAGATCAAGGGCTGTAAGATAAAATATCAGTTGGTCACATGTTCTGCTCTGGGCAGAGAGTCAACATCACAAAGAGTTTTGCTGCCAGAAAGGTAAAGGATTTGTTTAGGAAGGTAGTGCTCTTAAATACTGTAAAGAAAGCTGGAGATGGCCTCAGTAGTAATGCAGTTGTTACAATCCTTAATTTTTTTWAAAAATTGTCTAATTTTCAGATACACTTTGTGTATAATTAGAATKGCAATAACCTGTCTTTGCTTGCATCATTTTAGATACCTTAAATGAATTTCATAACTTTTGGATTTTTTTTTTTTAATTTATCTTCTCTTTTTAAATGTGGTTAACCCTCGTCTTCAATCTGCTTCCCCCAAATGAATATGGTTTCTTGTCTTAATTACAAATCTCATAACTGAATTTCTTTACCAGAGAATCCCAAAAGTAGCATTGAGAATAAAACAAATAACAATCTGCTCAAACATTTCTTTGCACGTGGGAAACTGTGTGCAAACATGGATACCTCTGATTACTCACAACTACAGTTTGTTTAATTTGATTAACTGTTTGTTCATTTTAAAATTAATTTAATTTAGCCACTTTTGTGAAATTATTAATACTGAAAGTGCTGAAATACAGTTCAGTACAATTGCTTGTATCTGCTCTTCTCAATGTAATTATAATTTGCTCTCACAACGCTGAAGATTCCATATCTCCTTATACACTTACTTAGTGTTCATATGAGCCCCTATTTAATTTAATTACACATGAACTGCATTTACTGTTTTTATAAAAATGATGCCCAAATAAATTGAGTACCACTGAAGCAGGGACCTATCATGGAAATGCTACTTCATACTAATTTAAAAAATAAGAAAAGCTTTATTTTTTTGCTCACCTCCAATATCCATTATGAATGGCAGTGTTCCATATTTGAGAGGCTTCTTAAGTCAGGAGATGGAAAGAGGAAGTCTTGAGATTGGAGACATGTTTTGGTCAATTAAAAAGAAAGGTTAACAGAAAGATTTGGGACTCTGGAATCAATAGACCGAGTCGATTGGTAATGATCACTGTGAGAGGGCTCTGTTTGAAGGAATGCAGTGATATCCTTGTTTGTCACAGCTGGAAATACTGCTGGAAATAGGTGAGGAACAGATATACAGGGGAGAATCAGGTGGCCAGGAAATACCATTAAACCAATCAATGCAAACCCCAAAGTATTTGTCAAGACAGGTCATGTACTCCTAAACCCAATTTCACAACAGGCAGATCTCTCCAGTCATTTCTTAGGATCATAAAACAAAAACAACAAAAAACAGGTACATTTTGTTTTATTTATGAAGCAATGCAATTGCTGGATACAAATTCTGAATTCAATTTTGATATTGTGTGATCTATCATATATTAAATTGCACCTACAGATTTGAAGGTCTTTGCAGAAGTGAATAAAAAAAAATTACGTTTAACTTGCCAAGATTTAAAATATTTCTGATAAGTTTTCCAATTAGYGTAAGTCCTAAAAGGGTCTACATATATTCTTCATCAGTCTGGAACTTGTCTGGCAAACTCTCTAAACTGAGCATATTTGGAAAAAGTAATTGTGAGGATGCACAAAAGACACTAAATCAGATGTCAATAAAATGTCCGTACAGCTCTTATTCGTCTTTCATTCTAAATATATAAAAAAAAAAAAAAAAGAAAAAATATAAAACAGTTGTTAGSTTTCTGTCCAAGTCTGAAGTAAGAGGAACCAGCAAGGTCATGCAGTTTGGTGTTCCTGAGGCAGAAGGAGTGGGAGCATGGCAGTGGGGCGTATTGTCATTTTGTCATTGCATGTTCACTTGGTGTTGCTGGTATGTCTGTAATGCTGTACTGGGTTTGACAGATCCATCACATAGCTCAGTGAATGGCTTGCTTGAATTAAGCCTATGGGCAGACTTATCCACCTTGATTGGCTATTGGTTTTGTGTTTGATGATTTGGTTATTGCATCTCTGACCGGAGCGAGAGCAATGTTCCTTCCGCGCATATTAACGTTGTCAGCAGTGTTTRTGCAAGTGTGTCTGGGAGTGCAATGAGCAGAGCCTGACAGGAGGAAGGCAGCCCTGTCTGAGAGGCAGAGTCACCCCCCTGTGCTGCTTGCTGTCCCCGTGCAGGGCCCAGGTGTGTTTATACATGGATGGAGCAGGATCCATATATACACACACATTGCCATCCATCACTCACACACACCCCCACACGGACAGAGGGGTGCTGCCCTGAGCTCCATCCCCCTCTGGAACACAGTGCCAAATCCAAACTCACTCCAGACTGTGGGGACATTCCCACTGACCTCTTTGTTGTCTGGATTAAACCCCTCATCACTGGAAGCTGATTATTTTTATTTTTTTTTTTTTGCTTTATTTTTTTTTCCCTAATAAAGTAAGGCGTATTCCAAAATATTTTGCACATAACACTTTGTAGTAAAAAATACGTTTTGTTTTTTTCCTCCCACTATCAATTTGTGTTACATGTTCTGTGGTTATACCTAGGGTTTTATGARGTTTGAGAAGGTTTTGTTGTATGGAAATGATGTATCTTCCAGATCTGAAATCTTACTCCTGATAAACTCCTGATATTCTAACAGTTTACTTTTTTAACACWTCTGTGTGGAGCATTCAGTTTTTTCAAAGCAGTAGTGTCTACAGAAATAGTTTACTATATTTTCCAGTTCTCTTTGGGCAAGTAGTTGAGGGTAATACTTGATATTTGTGCTCAGGTTATCCTAAAATAGAATAGGTACAGATTTGATTTAATAGTAAACATGCTCATTAAAGAATGAAAATTTAGAATGAAGAGTAAAAAAACCACAAAATGTAAAATGTGAGCTTTTATAGCTGAGGAGTATTTTTATTATATTGTGGACTATATAATCTTCTATTTTATGATTAAACAGTGAAACCCACTATATTTTTATTCAAATTATTTTATCTTATTTGAAGATTACTAGAAATAGATACTAAAAATTAAGGTTTTGATTGCATATAAAATATAATAGCATCTTGAGCCAGAATTTAATTTTCCATTAAATAATTTTATAGAAGCATAAATATTTTAAAATCTAGTGCCTCAGTTGTTTCATGATTGTACCTTCTTAAGGAGAAAGAGCTTCTCTACAGTTTTAGTTTCTAAAGAAATCAGGTTGGAAGAGGAAAACAATTAGAATATAGAGGTAACTTTTCATCTTCCAGCTGGAACATTCAAACATTTGTGTATTTTGCTATCCCASTGGAATCTTAAATGGAAAGGTTTGGGGGATGATCCATAAGGAGGAATTGTACAGCCCATGTTGTAGGCTACTCAGTTTAGTAGGTTACTCAGATTTTGGCAATGAGAAGGTTCAGTCAGCACCTTGACCAGGTACAGAGGTTGTGTTCAGCTTTTCTAACAGCAGCACTGAATAAATTTAACACTTCTGCAAATGCTTAGGTTTGGTGTGGTGATACTTTGCTGGTCTAGGTTTTTTTCCTGGACAATCCTGTATGGTAGCTGGAGCTTCTTTATTCCCTATTATTCCAAATGAAAATCAAATTATTGGCTTGGCTGTTGCAGAGAGGTGGTGGGTTTGGCCATCTACCTGTTAGAACTTAATGCCTGTTTGATCCCTGGCAAACTAGAGGATCACTGGCATCATGTTAATATTTCATAATCCATTTTCATCCCAGTTYGTTCAGAGTTTTGGGGATGACTGGAGTACATGACTCAGTATAGCCATAACTGTACCTTTTAGTGAAGAGTTAGRAAGTCAAAATGGGTGAATATGAATAAAGAAAATGTTATAGGGAAAAAAAAAAATCAAGGCATTTGAAATTCCATGAGCAGGGACTTTAATGTAGTACAKTTTGACAGGAATATCCTGAAATGAAAATATGTTGCATAGAGTACTTYCCAATAATTGAGGCATGGTTCATACTAAAATATTGCAGATATGACATTTTTGGGGGAGACTCAGTGAGTCACATTAACATAGAAAAACATTGCAAACAATTATATTTCTTAGAAACATAATCTTGTAGCAGTTCCAGGAGGCTGCTCTGATGTTTTGCTACATTCCTCTGCTGGGTGGAATTAACCTGGTTACTGGTACTTTGAAGAATTGATTCACCTGTGTGTAGTTTGAATATTTATATAACATCCAGGGARCTGCTAAAAATCCTCCACCAGTTCAAACCTGAGGGGACACAGYAGTGAAAAAGCTTAGTGCTACTGCCCAGAATTATGGCAAACACCAATTATTAAACTTTTGTCAGAGCTGGTTTCATTCATACCCTGCTTCTACTTCTCTTACCTTCAATCTCCATTCTCATTCATTGAAGCATCAAGGGGTAYTTTAGGAATCCCCACAGACAAGGAAAAGCTTGACTATTGCTGTGAAATCTGTTTTGACATCCATGCTGGAAATCATGAAGAAAAAATTGGGAGAGAAGGTAGAAGTAGACTAAAGCCCAGATTTCCATACCTGGCTTCCTGATGTGCTCCAGGCTGAAGGTGYTCAGTACTTCTGCTGCCAAGGTTCTTCTTGAATGTAGGGAGAGCCTTTAAATGCTCATCATGTTCCCAAAAAATAAATCAGTGCACTAATTCTGACATTTCCATCTCAGCTCAGTATCCTCTCTTGGTYTTGTCTAATTCACCCAGCCTGTGTCTGGTTATGTAGCATGACTTTCAACTTGGGAGTTCCTCATTCTAATGGAAAAGCTCATAGTAAAGACCTGTGATTATGAATATATTCACTGGATGATTTTTCATACCTTTTCTCTAAAAGGAGGGAGGGAAAGGGCTGGTTAACACTTTTAAAGTAGGAATTATCTCATTRCTAGCTCATAAAAACTTCTTTGCTCTTGTGGGATAGCGGAAGRAAGCGTGACTTTAAAATGTCTCAGTGTTGTATTCAGCAGAGTGGATAAACAGCAATTTGGGGAGTTGCTAAAACACTGATTCCTGATGCAGCAGAGCAGAACTGTTCCAGTGCACTGGGTCACTGCCTGTGCCATGACAGGCCACGAGAGCTCCTCTGGACATGTCAGTGGCCAATTACACCCTGCTCAGTGCCCACAGCATTGGCTTGATGGCCACAGAGAGGCAGCTGAGGGCCAGCTSTGAGTGCTTTAAACCAGGGAGGAGTTCAGAGCACTGTGCAGGAGATACAGGAATGAAATGTGATGAATAAAACTGGGATGACGTGGATGCAGTCTGTATGGATTAGCCCTGTAATTTGCAGTGTGCTCTGGCAAGGTGATGAAGTATTAGAAGAGCAAACTTTAAATAACAATGTTGATGAAATTAATCAGGAAAGAGGCAATTTACACTCTTGCATGTTTTTGCTGTRGTGTTTCTCACCTCCGAGGAGTCTAAAGCATTTGATTAGGTATTTAAGTAGACTTTTTTTTCATATTCCTTTGGGTTTGTCAGGCTTCTGATACTCTAGGAGCCCACCTGAGGCAAACATCAGATTGTAAGAACACTGCAGGAGTGGGAATAGAATGTTTATCCATATATCCTAATGAAAAATTTTTTGTGAAAATTGCTGTAGGGTGTTTAATATACATGCATAAAAAAAAAAAGAAAAAGAAAAAGAAAGTTGGGACTTAGTTTAAATCAAATATGTACCAGCTTCTAAAGTTCATTTTGKTTTTCTTGAATGAATCCTTAAATAATCCTGGCAAGGTTTCCATGTGTATGGCATTTTAGTTAAAGTATGGAAAAGATTATGATGTCAACTAATTTGTAAAGTTATTCCAGATTCAATAGAATGTAAAGGGAAAGAATTGTTGTCATTCATAATTGCTGAAGTTTGTAATTATACCTCTGTATGTTGGGAAACTTTACARTAGATAAAATGGTGGTTRCTAGYAAACCATAATAATTGCTATGAAATCAGARACAAATATAAAGTATGTTTTTGAGGCATTAYTTTAAGGTTTCCATGATAGRCATAAAGAACWAATCTCCCAATTAAATAAATGGRTAYTTWAAAAKGTATTTTAATGAGTAAAATACAGATTCTTTACACAAGGCTGACTTCGAAATGTTCTTTGCCCTAAAAGAGAATGAACAATATGTCCAAAATACAGTAATAAACAAATCTTTCAAATATAATTACTAAGACTTCAAATATAGCCTTAGTTTAGCAGTCCTGGATCACAGTGACATCGATTTATGTTGCTGACGTGCAGCACTTCTGAAATAAAATTACTGCACTACTTGCTCAAGTATTTAATTTAAGTGCATAGTCTGTGTTAATCACACTAAAAGCCAATAATTTTAGAGCAGTTCTTTTGCTGAGATCAGTATGAATTTGTGTGGTATTCAGRATTTCACCTTTGAGGTTTAGGTTTKAGTTTAAARTGTCCAGATCTACTTAAAAATCARGTGTTCCTCTTGCAGATAAATATTCATCTTTAGACTTTGTATATTGCATTATTAACAACAAATAATTTCATACTAGGTGTAATTTATGGAGTGATCATACATCAAAAAATTCCACTGATGCAGCAGGCAATATGAGTTACACCAAAGTCTATTTGTATAGCTCTGATTTAAAAAAAAATTAAATAAATAAGTCAGGAAATAAAATTTGTAGATCTAAAATATGCAAGGTGGAAGACCTACCGATTTCCCACTGGTTGTGATGGAAGATATTGTCCACATTTTGAAAATATATTAAAAAAGAGCTTATTTTTTTAGTAGTACTAAGTTGGGAGGTTGCATCTGTTTGCTAGAAATTTTCTTTGTACCCACTTTGAGGGCTGATGGAAGGAGAGAGAGGGGGAATTGTGCCATGGCAGAATTATTGTATCCACCCCRTGTGCAGAGTGGCCATTCCTCCAATCTGCTTTACAGCATTGGGCTGTGCTGAAAGGAGCCTCTCTCTTGTGGCATTTGGGTGGGTTGTTCAGCTAGTTCAGAACCAGGGCTAAAAAAACTGCCTGCCCATCTGCTGGGGAAAGCCTGAGAYAAGAATACAGATGATGGGAAAGCACCTTCTGTTGGCCATTTTTCCTTGTAGGTTTTTTGAATCCCTTTAKTCTTTTGGGTTGGTTGGTTCTCTGTGAGTGAATGAAATAATGCAGGGCTGGGGGATGCACATTTCCATGGGTGCCCAGAAGAGCTGGGGCTATTTTTTATTTCTTTTCTTGAAGGCACATTTTTTGCAATTGCAGAAGTGCTTTTTGGTACTTAAACAGATTACTTTTGGTCAAGAAGTTGTGTGGCTGGTAGCATGATGAAACTTAATGAGGGATATTTTTTTTCCCCTCTCTCCTGCTGTCTTTGGCACTCTGAATTTTGGTAGAGAGAAATTTTGGTGTTTTGGTGGAGCACACTGAAACGCCCTGCACTGAGCACAGAGAGGATGCAGAGGAGAGCAGTGATGAGGAATGTGGCAGGGCTGGCTGGAGCTCCTGGAAAAGGGCTGAGGTGCCTTTGCAGACACCCTGGGGCAYGGGAGGGACCCGGGGAGGTGAGGGGGACCCAGCACCTCCTGCAGTGGCAGCTGAGCCCGGGCAGATGGATGAGCTCCTCTGCTGGGGCAGTGCACATGGGCTCCAGTGTTTTCTCTGCAGCARTAGTTATAGAAATAGCTGCATTTGGTTCTTTTGAGTCAGAGTTCTCCTCTATGTGTTTCTAAGGCCTGCCTCAAAATTTCAGTCATGTATTTCAGATGGATGTAGGAGAGCATTGTCTTGTGATGAGGAAAGCAGAGGAGCCCAGTGAAAGCCAAACATCCACATCCTCCTCTCTGTCTTGGCAGCATCGTTGGTTAGGTTGAACAAGAAATTCTGCAGASAAGAACCTGACATTGAAGAAATTAGTCTAGTTACTTCCCTAATGCAGATCAGGCCAAACAAGTTACTCTTAGTGTTGCTGAAGCTTGATACAGCATGAATTATTTATAGTTTTATTCTCATTTCATTTAATGTATCMTATAGGTATGGCTGTGAAGTTGTTTAGTTGTCTTTGTGTTGTGATTCAAATGCTATGGGTATGGTAATGTACTTTGATCTTACAGTAATGGGAATATAAAGCATGATAATAGCAAAATCAACCTTCTAATTATAGTTATTATGCTAATATTAAAAAGTTTAAATTCTTTGATAGCCTTGATATTTAAATTTAGGACATCAGCAGGAGAGAGTTGGGAAGGACTTAATAAAATGATTATAAGGGGAACTTTGTCCATCCTTGAATATTRCAGAAACCATTCAAGGAGCCAGCAGTCAGCTATATTAAAATTCATAGTGAAAAAGCCCTCAACATCAGAGTCCTCACAAGAGCAGCAAAGTCTTAACATTTAGAGCATGAAGGAAATGTATAATAGCTTTAATAATATAATGGAGAAATACACAGATGTACCACATASAACTCTGCTGGGAAAAATCCTTGCTGCACGTGGTAGTTAGCACGGGATCCTTGGGGAATACAGCTTGGAGCAGCTCCAGGAAGGGAAGGCAGTGCTTTTGGTWAAGCTGCATCAATTTTACCAGCTGAGATTCTGATCCCTGAGTTCTAAATATTGGCTTTGTTTGTCAATCCCACAGCGTTCCTACCAGAAAAAGTCAACAGTTTAAATATAGTTAAAATCTTCCCACTGTCACTTCTGTTCAATGCTGTGTTTGCCTTCATCCCAATTTTTGATGTTCTGGGGCTCTGCACTGTTTTCAGCAGTTGCTGGATTTTTGGGGTGGGTCTGAACCTCTGTGTTCAGTAAAATTATTTCTGGATAGTTTTGTGMAGTGTGTCAGCAAAGCCCAGGAATTCAGGCCTCTGAAGCATAATCACTGTATGTTAGTGGGTTATCATTTCTTTTACATTTTAAATTTCCTGCAGCCAGTATGATTAATTCCTTAAAATCCCCTTTGACCTCTAGTATGGCTTCCATTTTAAAGAAGCTCTGTGCTGCTGAGGAGGAGGGGTTGGAAACTTCTGGGACTCAGGGGTGAAATTAGGTGTGTGCCAAAATGTTGTTCTCAGTCCTGTGCTGTGTGTAACAGTGGTGAGGAGTCTGAGTGCCCCCAGCATTTTAGGCAGAGGTCAGAACACTCACTGTCCCTGTGTGCCCTGCGTGGGTTTTCCACCCAAAATGACCTGAGTTTATAAATTCCAGACTCCTGGGAGCTCTGAACACCTGAGGAACAGCAGGGCCAGGGACTGCAGGGGGGAAGGGAGGTGAGAGGCTGTGCTTTTGAGGAGTGGGGATAGTGCAGACACAGAGGAGCTCGTCCTTTCCCAGGGTGGGATGGCTCCATGGAAACTTCCAGAGGGAGCACTCAGGGTGGCAGTTCATTCTGAGCTTAGGTTGGAATTGTGTTTCGTGATAGTTACATCCTCCAAGTCATAAAAAAAGTGTCTGAGACCCACTCTCTGAATCTCTTCCTATCTTCCAGGTTCTGAATTTTCCAGTAGTAAAGTGGGCAGATCACTTATGGGTCAGGTGTTTGTTCACAGAATTGCTTGTGTGTATCACACATCCATAGCAAGGACAAGGCTCAGGCTCCAGTGACTGAAGAACTTAAACCCCTCAATAGATATAAAATCTCTGGTCTGTGGTATGGCATGTGTTCACCAAACAGTTTCAAGAAGAGAGAAGGAAAGCATGTAATATATTGGATATGCAAGGTCTGCTGGATAGAAAGAGCAGATGCCAAAAGAGAGGTTTCTGTCAGATGTGGGGCCTTAAGAGGCACACATTTGTCACTGCCATGGGGACTGCAGGGAATGGAGCAGGGGAAATTACAGCATATTCAAACCTTGGAAGGTGGTGTGATGCAGGTTCAATAACTACCCCAAAGGAAGAAAGTGCATCTAAATCATTTAATAGTACTTCTGTTGTCCTCCCCTTCTGTTCTTGTTTGAATTCAGGATATATATCAAATGTTTAAACATTTTTTTTTCCCAAATTTAAAACCATCTTTATTACCATATACTGGTAAAAAACGAGTTAGCTTTCAATTTGCTAGAAGAGATAAAAATTGATCTATAGGCTGGAGAGAAGCAGTAGTGTGCAGAGTGTTTGCCCTTGGGAAGGAGCTGCTGGGATGGAGCCCAGCCATTTGGAGTCCCAGCAGCACATTTTCCTGACCCACACTGTCTGGGAGACATCAGAGAGCTCAGACTGCCAAAGGGTGCTGCTCCTGCACTTAAAAGGATTGCACTTAGCCCAGGGTGTGAGGATCTGGCAGCTTGAATATACCCAGCTGTACATTCAGATCAATGTATTTGTCATGCTATCCTTTCAGGTTTTATTTATTTTTATTTCTGTCTCACAGCCAGTAGCAACTTCTAAAAACGTTTTTGTAAAAAAAGTTTCTTTTGTTTTAAGTCTGTGTTCTTTTACATCTGAAGTATTAACCAGTGAACAGTAAAGAATTGGTTCTGTACTTTCACTGTTAATACACAAATTAAATTATGGAAGTGATTCTGTATCTTAATTGAGCAGGGCTTATTGTATAATAAAACCAGGCCCACTTACAATYCCTGTACCTTTTTGAATCATTAAAAATGTAGCAGTGATGAGGAACACTAAACCAGCCTAAAATGCACCATGAATTTTCATCACAGCTTCCTTGTGAGGTGTTGAAGGCTTGGCTGCAGGRCAGAGTCAGTGCAGGGAGCTGGTCCCCAAAGGGAACACTCCCCACTGCAGGGGCTGGCCAGGGTGAGCTCTCCTTTGCCACCTCTGCTCTGCCCCTGCCCGAGGACAGAAGGGATCTGGTGCCACCACAGAGCCAGCTCCACCCCTAAGGGCTCCTCCTGCTGCCTCTGGGGCTGTCCCCACAGAGGATGGCCCTTGCTTTGGCCATCAGCTGTGATATCTGTGATGCCTCTGATGAGCAGCTTCCCCTCTGGGTCTATGCAAACAACATATGGAATTCAGCTAAATAAATCCTGCCACTATTAGAACATTAAAGCCATCAAAGTGCTAAAGAATTTCTAGTAATTGCTGCAAATAGCACTTAATTAGTTATAAAATATTGAGCTGGATTATTGGACTCCAGCCTCTAGTCTTTTCATTCTCACAGATGCTGTGCTGACCAATATGTAACTTCCTACTTTTAAAAGTTATGTATAGAGTTGTGAAATTAATTTTACAAAAGCAAAATAGTGTCTTCCTATGAAGCAGTATAACAAGAGATGTTTATAGTAATTGTTTTTTTAAATAGGTATCACTTTGGGTTTATTTTTTTTAAATTAGTTTTTCCCCAGTAATTAGTAAAGACTTGGTTAAGAAAAGAGTAAGATTTCAGAACAGTTTCAATAATACTTGTCATTCCAAGGGACAAATTGCAGTTAGTGTTCTGTACTCTTTCTGGAAGCACTAACCCAGCACATYACCCTTGCAGCTAATTCTGTATTTTTACATCTGAAGATGGAGAATTTGTGGCTGAATGTTCCACTGTTCTGAGCAGAGAGGAGCAAAAGGAGCTTCTCAGTAACCACTTTAGAGGCAGTTTTAAAGGAAAAGTGATCTTTTCATTTAGATGAGAGGGCAGTTTAACAGTTTCATAGAGATGAGTCAGAAGGATTTTCTGTGAGACAGGAGCTGGTAAGTCTGCATTGCTGCTGGCTCAGTCACTGCTAGGCAAGCATCTGACTCTTCCTGTCTGGAATTGTCACAGAGGTGGTAGCAGTAAATACAGTGACAAACTATGCTACCTATGAAATGCAGAGTAGCTCTGTATTTATAATGTAAAATTTATCCCCGTTTGGATTTTAAATTCATGTCTTTGGCATTACTTGTTAGGTAAATCTCATTAGCTCCTGAAACTGTTGCAGATGACAAAATAAAGAGCAAAAGCACCAATTGAACGTAATGAAAAGCTGAAAATGCAGGAATGTACAATTTGATCACTAAGGTCACACTACCAGACAATGTCAGTATTTCTGCTAGGGCAGAGGCAGTGATCTGCTTGTGGATCTGTGCAATCCTGTCCCTACAGAGCAGACTGCAGATTCCTTCCTTTGTTTTGGATTTATTTCMCCCCCTGCCCAGAATGTGAACCTCTAAGTAACCAGGTTCACAGATTTCTAAATGAGAATTTCAAGTCTCTTGATACATTGGAGGTGGAGAAATAGAAATAGATTTGTTCCCTTAGGGTGTAACTCCTCCAGGTTTTGYTGCCCCTGAGGGATGCTGGCTCCTGTTTTCAGGAGCATCCTCAGCACTAACTGCTTGCAGGGCTGTTTTTCCAGGCAGTGCTTAGCCTGCATCCTCTGGCTCCTGGTTGTTAGGCTTGCATTAAGGCTGTGCCAAGCTCAGKGTCAGGTTTTTGCTGTGCCTGGCAGTGCAGGGGCTGGGAGGAAACCACAGCCARGGGTTAACCCTGCCCCCGGGTTCACTGGCTCTGCACAACACAAAAATACCCCCGGGAAGCTGGGTGTATGCAGGCAAAGGAATCATTTGGTGCTAATCCTAAAGCATGGTTTCCACTAACCCAAATCCTGATTGCCTACAGTTCAGAAAGGACAAATCAGGATTTGTGCCACAATGAAGTTTTCTGCATTTTGAAATAGTAGTTTTTGAAATAGTGCATTTAGTGATTTTCTTTTTATGTTACCTGGTTTAAAAAAGAATTTTGCAAGAGAAGGTTTATATTAAATTACTCATATCTCTAGGTTATTCTCCTAAGATTCTGCAAAAGACTTCTATGTATTTGGATGACAGTATATGAGAATATACTACGTCATTTTTTAAAATAAATAGCAGAAAATTAATTTTCTGATTGCAGTCATATTAGGCATAGCAAAAGCAAAATATTTTAATTTCAGTAGCCTCCTTTCAGATGCACAAAATAAATTGCAATTTAATTTTTTTTCGAAAGCGCTTTTTACATATTTTGCAGCAGTGCCCTTTAATAGCTATATCAATATATTGTTTTATTTTTATTAGACTTCATAAATATATTGACATATCTGTAACACTAAACATGAAGCTTCCAATGCAAGAGTTTGTACATAGTCCATATCCAAATGTCACCATTATTTCATTTGAAAGATCCCAGCATGTCTACCTCATGATCCTTATAAACTCTATAATACTCAACACTTTTTCTTGCTACATTCATTAAAATTAAGCACCCTTCCCCTACCCCATCTGTAAACATCAAGTCAATTGGCAGCTAGCACATTTCCCAGTCAGCAAGCAGTATTGTGAATTTTATCTTCTCTTGCAGAAATCAATTCGTCTTCGTTGCAGCAGATGAAATTTCTTGTAACACCTCTGCAGGTAACAATCATTGATACTTCTTGATGCATCCATCCAGGTCTCAATATCCTTTTTCACATGCTGCATTTAATCGTAAGGCAAAGCACAGGAAAGCCCATAGTGTAAAATCTTTGGGGCAGTTTAATGAATTTACAGCCTCAGCCTGGAGGTTGTGCCATGGMAGAGCCATTAGGTTACTGTGCTGACCTTGGGGTTTTGTTTGCAGTTGAAGTGTGGCATGGCCTAGAGTGTAAGGATGTGTTAAACCTTCTGATCAGAGCTGCAGGACTGTGACTTTCACAAGTCAAACCAGAGCTGATGGGGAGAGCCAAGGCTTAGATGTGTGTAGGACATTGTCAGTGCTATAGATGTCACGATTTTCTTTCCAACTTGYTGGGGGCAGTGATGCCCACGAGGGTATTGCAGACCCTAAAGCACTCACAAAGTCTATCCTGTGGATGAGATAGTGGCAGAGAGGGTCTGTGCCTTCAGAGGATCCTCTCTAGTAAGTAAAAGTCTCAATGTGCTATCATGTTGTAAGCCATGGGTACAGAAGAATGAACAATGTTGTTAAAAGGTTTATTTATATTTTATAAGTATATTGAATATGTCAAGAGGTTTTCTCTCTTTTAAGCAGTAGAGTTTGAACAAGCTTAGTCTTAATTCAGGTAAGGACCTTGTTATGTTGCTACATAAGAGATCAAAAGGCAAAAATAAATAGTAATGGTGCTGGGACTTATTCTGCCAATAATGTGCAAAAATCAAGTTCATAGAAGCTTCTCATACTGAAGGATGAAAGGGTGCATAGTGTGAAATCAACTGTTGGTATTAAGAAGTGTTTGCTGAGAGAGCTTTATATTAGCAGAAGTAAAAGAAAGGTGATGAGATTTCTGTTTATGCCATGATGATCTACATAGAAACAAATAGAGAACATTTATTTATGGAAAAGATTATCATAACTAAACCCAAAGTATGCTGAAATTGTAATCTCTATGCTAGCTGGAGCATTTTTTGGTGGTAATCTGAAAAGTTCTTTGGTASTAAAACCTGATTCAACATAGATTTTTCCAAGTCCTATAAATTATGAAGTAAATACRTTTTGAAAAGCCAACATTTGTCACATTCTTCAAAGCACTCAACTTGGATTTTGGCTTTGGTTGTTTCACTTGAGCTTCCTGCTCAGCTCTTCACTGCAGTGAGCTGTAGTAGGGAGGCTGCTAATTTGTAAATCTAAGCTTTGCTGATTAAGAATAAATWTATTTATTTTAGCAATTTTTAAACTTGGAATTCTTGAGTTAGATGTAGGGTCTATGGGTCCAGTTTTGCAAAGTGAACCCTTCTAAGCAATAATTCCTGCTCTTGTAAAGAAATTTTTCTCTCTCAATTCCAACACGATTTAAGTGCCCAAGACTTAGAGATATTCCAAATATCACTTCTTTAGAATTCCAATCAAAAATATGTTATTTATATAACTGTCATTTATCTGTGCATTCAGTGAACTTTGCACAAAAGGAAATGGATCTCTGTATGTATTTATYAAAACTTTTCAGTTTACCAGTTGATAATCTGTGTGGGATTGATTCAACAATGAGGTATTTTTGCTAGGCATGGTTTTGAGCATATAAYAAACACATCCATCACAGGTGACTGTAGTTGCCTGGTTTTGCACTAAATATGAWGGAGAAAGCTGATGAAAACCTGTACCTGCTGTTTCTTATATACCTAAGTTTCAGTATTAATAGAATTTAAATGACTTTTGGCTTCATAAAAGCGTAATTCTCGGRCCCATATTCCTGAGTCAAATTGCTGAAGTTGAATTTGGTCTTTTGGATTTGTAAGTTGACTTCCAGCTATTTTATTATCTGATGGTTTATGTTTTAACACATGGAGCAAACACAGAGATACGTTGAGAACCAAAACTAACCTTCCTGTGGTTTTYCAGATGCATGCAAAACACCTGCAGTATGATTTGATAGTGCTTTTTTAGTGCTCCTAAGCTCAATGACAGTAATTCTACTGTGTTTGTAAAGTTGGTATCAAGTGAAGACRCTTATAAACATGCTCAATGTTTGAAATGTGAGTATATGTATGTTTGTATTGCCTCCCTGTAAAGGATGTGTGTGCTTGTGGATTGCAAATAGTAATATAAAACAAGTAAAGCTTTGGTTGGAACTTGGTCATCAACGGGAAATGGGTGGTTCTGCTGGGAGTATTCACTCTTTTCTTCTCACTCCTTCATCATTCCTGCCAGAGGATTCTTAACCCTCAGCCACATGGTGTCCTTTTTTTATTTGGGAATAAAGTAGTCTGGAGTAGATAAATGTGTTAATGGTGATTTGTGTCCATAAACACATTCCTGTTTGTGTGGCTCTGTCTGTTCTTGAATGCACATTTTACAGAAGGGAAACCTCCTCAGGTATCTGACAGAGGGATCCTTCCATGGGAAATGTAAAAGCATTTCACTCTTGATTGCATCCAGTGCATTCTGAGGCTAAAAATAATTACTGTTCAGAGGAGAAGTTCTGCACTTCTGGGATAGATCTTCTCTGGCAGACATGATGAAAGGGTTTGCAAACAGATCTGAGCTAGAACAGAGACAGGGAAGCTATATCTGAACCCTCTTGTTGGTTTGATGATGGAATTTTAACAAGGATCTCTGAGGACCTTCCTCTAGCAAATTCCTGACAATAGCTGCACCAGGGGAGGATTAATCCTGAGGTTCTTGTCTGATGGGGGCAATGGGCATCTGCCCTGTAGCCTCTGGATAAATCAGAATGAGACCCAGAATAAACCCATGGTTTATTTACATGTTGGTTGCAGAACATCGTTCATTTTGCAGCTTTATCATTCTTAGTGATTTTTTTTCAAATCAGTGCTCAATCTATTTTTTTCTCTTTTAGGTTTTGTAACATCAAATTTCATAGTTTTTATAGAAAAAGCATTTTTAGTGTCTTTTGCAAGTGCATTCTCAGATGTACCTGCAAATGGCATTTTATATTTTTTGTGTAAAAATGAGACAGGGTTATTATTTTAAATTATCTCTCTCTCTTCTCCCAGTTTTTAACTGTTATCCAGCCTTTATGTAGAAGCAAAAAAAAAAAAAAAATCCAGTGCTGATGCATGCTTGGTTTTATTTTTCTCCCAAATGTATTTGCAGTTTATTATTCTGAAATAACAGAGAGAAAGGCAAGGATATATATATAAAGCTGAATTTGGAATGAAGTATGGTGGAAGTGGATATAACATCTGTCCAATTGTGACTGTATTTATTTACATTTTGGAGCAGAATCAGTCCCAGGAGGAAGGATTCTGTGTCTGTGTCTGTGTGTGTGTCTGCATGCAAGCAAAAGAAATGCTTTATAAAGCTTTAGAAGTTGACAGTCTTAAATTAAGTTATTGACCTCCATTTGGAGAAAGATACAGTCTCCAAAATAGATTAAACATTTTGAAAGGTTTAACTTCATAACTCCAGGAAAGATGTTGAATAAAAGCAAGCAGCTTCAATAAGCAAACCGTGGGGTTTGTGCTGTTGAAATATTTGAAGAGAATATTGGCCATTTTTAGCAAATGCAATTGCTCCAGTCCTTGCAATTTTCCTGTATACTATTATTAACCTGTCAGCACTAGCACTGCCACAAGTTTAATTCACTGAACGACAGCAAATATGGAGATACTTATTTAAAACAAATTAATATTTGATGAAGTGCTCAGAATGGCTGCAGTGCCTGCTGTGGCAAACCTGCYTCTGCCAGGGTGGGTACAGAAATAACTGCAGCTGGCCAAACCTCTGCCATGTGAGCTTGCATACATCTCACTGACCTGTTCGTGTGTCTGCTAGGAGAGATATGGATTAGATCATACTCTTACAAAAGAATTTGAGAGTCCAATCCAAACTCTTTGGAGGAATGCAGCTTCAGAGGTGTTTTTTCAGCCTGTTAGAATGGCTGTGTGCAGAGATATGCTCAGTTGAGAGAGGTTCTTCCCTTTTACTRTTGCTGCCAATGGGTTTGACTTCATTTCATGAAGCAGTTGGGGAGAATAACCATTTTCTACGAGATGCTTTTTATTATTATGCTATGCTCTTCTGCTAATCAAATAAAAAATGAAGATGAAGGAGCAGCTGTATGGTCTTTGTGCTAGTATTTATTTAAGGCTGTACTGCTGTTCCCTGTGAAAAATGGCAGATACTGAAGTTCCTGCTCTGGAAAGGCTAGGAAATGTTGCACTAATGCACAAGATTAAACTTCTTCTATAAATTCAAGTGTCCTTTATGTTGGCAGTTTAAACTTGCATTTACTGCTGCTATAAATAGTTGCTTMTATGGAATTCCATTCGTTACAGCCCTCACTGCTCTGGGTGGCTGTGCGCCGAGGATGTTCAGCCACTGGACCAGTTGATAAAAATCAGTAAACACTTTGATGATGCTGTGTTCTGCTTTCGTGGGGYTTGATGAATTCCCTGCAGTGAGGCAGGGGAGCCCTGGCAGCCCTGGCTGTCAGTGTCAGTGTGACAGCTTGCCTGCCCCGTGCTCRCGGTTCTGGGTCAGTTCGCATGGCTGCTCAGATGTGACTGCACCACCAGATCAGGGAAAGCTCAGGTCCTGTGCTTTGTAAATGGGGGATTTGCAATGTGAAGCTGCTTTGATAACAGAAGTAGTGAATAATCTGTGTTTGTCCTCCTCAACAAGTGCCTGTAGGCACGTGTGCATCTCCTGTGCTGGTTTTTTAATGAGGCAATTAGGTTGGTTTTTCTCTGGCAGGGTAAAAATAGAGCACATGAAAGGTGGTTGGTGTGTGTGCATGTGTGGATGCCTGTATACAAGTCCATTAAATGAGCAAGGATTCAGTTTTAATATCTTGAGATTGTCATATTGCAAATAAACATAAAGCAACGCTATGGTTGCCGAACTTTATACATGATCACTAAAGACTGCTGTAAAATTCAATAAATAAAGTACCCAGTATATTTATGATTGAACTAGGTAAGACTTTCTTCCAGCTTTATTGCCCCTAAATATAGCAGCAATAGTAATAAGAAAATKCTTTACAGACCTAAGAAATGCTTTCTTTTCATTGGAACAGAGCTGRGCTTAGGTGTCACCTGATGGCAAGCCTCAGATTCCCCAGTGGCTTTCTTGAGGAAGTTTATGTAAGATCTAAGTTTCTTGGATAGAAGCCACTCAGAAACGTGGTGCATAGAATTCTGTTAGACTTTTGACTGGGTATCAGCTTCACTTCCCACCCTGGTGTGAATCCAGACAGCAAAACTGGAACTGAATGAGGGCTTTTAAGCTGAGGTCTATGCCTAGAATTGTTCCAGTTTGTAGTTATACAGCATCAGTTCAGGGGAAAGTCACCTGTGCTGCTGTTTGTTACCTTTCTATGTTTCTGCAAATTAAACAGTATCAATCATGTTTATTTAAATTTTTTTRGAAGGTGGCAGCTCAGCTTTGGCTGGCTGCAAACATCTCACARATTTTAAAAGAAGATACAGGCTAGCAAATAGAAGCAAAATTAAAACCACATCTGAGCATTAAACTTCTGCAAAGCATGGCTGTCAGTTAGCAAGGAAATTAACTGGCCAAACTGAGATGTGACATACATAAGTAAACAGGCAAGAATTGTAAATTCATCTCTGCAGGAAAGTCTGAATAGGCTTCTCTACTTCCTCCTTTCTCCGACTTGCAGGAAAAAGTAAACAGTGCTTTTAATATTTCATCAGTGACATATTTATGAGCATCCTTTCMTGGAAACCTTTCATTATTGCCCTGTACCCATGGCAGACACTGGTCAAGTTTCTCATCTCTGAGAAAAGCTAGGAATGTGTTAGTACTGTGGTGATGGGAAATCCCTTATGGCTCTGCAGGCTCACAGCAGTTCAGCCCTGCAGTACACCTTGAAGTTTCACTCTTTATTGTGCTGCCTGTCACTTCCCAATTCTGTCTCTGCTCCACATCACAAATCTGTAGCACATTATAGGTCATGGAAGAGGAAGATGCTATGAATAAAGTATGTGATGGTCCTCCCTTGTACAGTGCCCTCAGTGTTTGATAGCCTGCATTCCAACATTGGCAAGGAGAATTTCAGCATTTTTAACCTTCCCAATCAAGGAAAATGCCTGGGAACTGTTTTTATCAGCAGATTTCAATTTCCTTGATCTTAAGTAAAAACCTCAGGGACATCTTTGCCCATTGCCTTCTGAGGTAGGGAGGGACCTGCTGGTGASTCAGGTGACAGAAATGCCTGAAGTCCCTTGGTGTTAATATCTAAAATGAAGTTATTTAGTTGGTTGCATGTTCTTTGAACACCACAAGCAGCTTTAGGTKAAAGGGCTACCCCTGCTGCACTGGTTTGACCCTCTGAGCCAGAAATGCTGCTCAGCAGTGTGATGTGTGACTGGTGTGCATGGGGAGGAGCTGTGCTGCTTCTGCCATCTCTCTTGGGACCATCATAGCTCTGTGGCCTAGAGGGAAGAGCACCAAAGTAGATATTGGAGTAATTTATGTATTTATGTGGTATTAAGGCCAGGTAACCCTTGCTTTCCTTGTATTCCTTCCAGAGGCAATTTTATGATTTGATTGTTCAGTTGCAGTCAATGTGGATAAAGAGTGGATGATACTTGGGAAGAGTTAGAAAGATGAGCTTTGCAGTGGTGCACAGGCTTTGCTTGTAGGATGGCTGAGGTCAGAGTTAGGTTGATCTCAAGTAGTGACCAAGTTTTAACTTCTCTCTTKATCCTTCTTAAGCAGGCTCATAATTTTCTGTAGTTCCTCCAGTGATATGTAGACTTGAAAAAATGGGGGGGGGGGCAGGTGATAATTATAGATAAAAGATGTGTATCAAATTCTTTAAAATTCTCATTCTGTACTTCTGAAATCACTTGAAGAAATTGTGTTAACTTGGTTGGTATTTCATGTGGTGGATTTTTCCATATTAGTTCTGTTATTAAGCCCTATAGTGTGTGTGATATTTAGGAGCTTCTTAATGTCTCCACTGTTGGAGCTCCACTGTTCTGTCCCAGGTGTGTATGGAAATACAGCCATACTGCTAAAGGATTTAAAATCCTGAAATGGCAATTACAATTAGAGAGGAACAGAATTCCCCAAYTTTAAGAGACTTCAACAACAGCTGCTACTAATAACTTAGAGATGCTCCCTTTCAAAGGCCCTGATAAAACAGATCCCACAATTTTCCTTTATAAATTACTTGTTTAAAAAAAAAAAAAGATTTTATGTCCCTTTATGTAATATTTTAGCATTTTTAAACTCTCTGCTGGAAATGCTTGAAGAGATTGGGGCATAGCATAAGTAAAGAACATCCCATGCATTGGAGGACAGCTTGTGGCTACATTTACACAAGTTAGCACAGCCACACTGGGGTTTTTTCTCAGGTATTTCCCAGGAAGTTAGTCCAGCTATTTAAGAACCAGTGTCAGTATGATAACAAAACGCTGGCAAACATTTTTTTTTCCCCATGATGTCCTGAATGCTTGTCCCAGATATAGTGGAAAACAGAGGAACATCCCTTGTTCCAGTTAGTGATGCATCAAAATTGTTCATCAGCTGTGTTCTGAGACAAGGATTTGTGTGTATTGCTTTGGATACTTTGTTTTATCATCCTGTAAAATACACAGACTATTAATTTATCAAAACCTYACCATTGGCACGGCCTAAATTTTAGTAAGTTGTTTGCCTGGAATGATAATTTGCAGTGTAAATGATCCCAAAGCATTTAAATGCCACTAATTGTAATGAGCAGTAAGCAGGCTGGCGTAGCAGTGAGTAAATGAAGCAGTGTGTGTGGGACTGCAGCAGCTCCCTGATTTGCAGTGTGACAATGTAGTTTAAATCCTTCTTCCTATTTTCAGCCTGGAAATCAGAATCTATTCTGCTAACCTTCTGAGCTTCTAAATTTGGTGTCATGCAAGGGCGTGTTTAAAAATTAGCATTTAAAAAGAAACCCACTTGCTTTAAGTTTAAGCTGACACTGTTCCTTTCCTCTGTGGAAATGAAATTTATTAATCATAATAAAACCATCATATTCTGAAGGTAGAGGTCACCCTGAGGAGAAAAAAAAAAAAAAAAAAGTCTATTCATCACAGAGGAATTGCAATGCATTTTTTTTTTCCCAGATAATATCTGAGCATGTGTTCTTTCCCCTTTGGAAATGTTTTCATCCATGTTTGTGCTTACATATGTCAAGTGTATTCAGGAGCATGCAATAATGAAATCTGTGCAGTTTAATTTTATGTATTTTCTTTTACAGAAGATTTGGAAGAATTCCCTTTACATTTTATTTTGTGTTTMTATTGCACACATTTATTTAAGTGGAATTTCAATATCCTGTAAAAGAAAAACAAGTGTTTGTTATTTTAAGAATATAAGCATCACTAATTCTGCAATAACATTTCTATGTTAATATCACAGTAAAAGCTTTAGCATTATCATAATATAAATATAAACCATTCTTTTTAAGGAGCAAGGATTAACTYTGGTCACAGTTCTCACGTTAGGATTTCTTCACAACCCTTTTGTTTCAAGAAAGAGACATGGTTTATTTTACATAGATGAAAAAAACAATGTAAAACMCTGACAATAAGTGATTACTGCTTTGGAAAAAGGGTAATAAAAATGTACTCAGAAGTCAATACTGGGTTGAAACAGCCATATTTTCATCCTTTGAAATTGCTTAATGTGTATGTTTATCCATATTTTCCCCTCTGTTGTCAAGATTTCGGTGGAATATTGATATAATAAGATTATTAGCAACGTGGTATATTATATTAGTGTTGTAAACCTGCCAGTTACTTCRGTAGTTTGCTTAAATATAATTATAATTTAATACAGCCTGAGCCCTGGGGATTCAGGCTTGGTCCTTCCATATAAGAGGCCCTTGTATTTGGGCCACTTAATGCCATCCTAGGGGACCTGTTGGATTTTGTTTTGTGAGGCAGGGGGACACAGCCAAGGATCCTGCAGGAATGGGATGTGGGATGGAGGCAAAATGCAGCCCACTGGACCAAAATGAATGTATTTTTTATAGATACAGATTTCCAGCTCTTGCTCAACATTGCAGTGATACCAGATAATCAGGGAAAAAARGGRAAAAAAAGGAAATAMACCAATTYCCATTTAAAAGTAATAATCATGGCATTAAAGCATRTAAAATAACAGTACATGCAATTCCTCTTGGAAAAAGGACATGAAGGAAACTTATCTACCTTTAAATTAATAGTTTTCCCTTCCTGGATGTTTTCTTCTTGTTGCAATGAAGTTTGGCTGGAAGGAATTCAAATTACAATGCTTTTCAAAATGGATTCTCAGACTTTAAACAYTGGCATAGAGTGGCAATGTCTTCTTCCCTTCAGTGCAGGTGAACACGACACAAGGTTTCTGTCTCTTGTGGTTCTGTCAAAGCTGAGYATTTCAAATCCCCAAATCACATGTGCATCCTGATGTGAAGGGTTGCCAAGGCTGAGGTTTATGGAAGTTCTTCCTACCAGAGAGGCTCCAGAGTGTGGGATCTGTGTCAKACCTGCTCAGAGAACTCTCAAATTCCCTTTCCAGCTCAGAGAGCCACCAAGTCCTTTACCCAGCATAGATGTGAGCTGCTTTCCTTCCCTTGCTTTTCCAGTGGGAGTTGCCCATYTCCTTTGTTGGGTAATTTCTAAAGATAGATGTCTTTGGATGCCAAGTATTTAAGTAGAATTGATATGTAAATTTAATCCCTTACTCATCAATACTTTGGAGGCAAAAGAGGAACTAATGTATTTTTACAAGCCTTTTACACATATTTTCCTGAGTTTCAGACCAGGTTTTAAGGAGACAAATTGCCTAACACTCTGCTACCCCTGGAATTTCATGTATCCCTCTGACAGCCATGAAAACTTCTCTACCCACATCTAAAGCAAACACAGCTGTGGGGTGAGATACAGAGCTCATGAACTTGGGGTGCTTAAATAAATGAATTCACTTTTAATGTATTATCCCTTCACAGGAATTTGGATTTCCTAAGTAAACAGGACACTACAACTGAAGGCATTCAGCTACAATGGTTGCACTTTGAAGTGAAACATCCAGGYTTTAGAATGCTTTATAAGAACCTTGACACACTTAACATTTGCTCAAAAYGCTGCATTCCTGCTGGGAAA